>SZWC01003476.1:179809-190840 GCA_023375785.1 Penium margaritaceum
CTGCTAGGTGTGGCCGCACGCGAAGACTGGGAAATACATCAAATGGATGTTAAAAATGCCTTTCTGAATGGCCCTCTGGAGGAAGAGCTGTATGTCAAACAGCCTGAAGGCTGTGAGGATGGAACTGATCGCGTATGGCTGCTGCTGAAGGCCCTCTACGGGCTGAAGCAAGCACCAAGGTGCTGGAACAAAGAAATCAGCCGAACTTTAGAGATTGGGGGGTTCACTCAAAGTGTCTGTGATCCCTCTTGCTTTTTGCGCTGGGACAAAGGAGTCCCAGTTGTGCTGCTCGTCTATGTTGATGACTTGCTGATCCTGTCCCCATCTCTCTCTCTCATCACATGCACTAAATCACTACTTACTCAGCACTACAGCATGACAGATCTGGGAGAGGCAAGCAATTTCTTGGGAATGACCATTGTGAGGGACAGAACTGCACGCACACTCAAGCTGCACCAGGGACGGTTCTTAGTGCATCTCACTGCTCGCTTCCAGCACCTTGTGCAGCACCTTCCAGCACAGCACTCACCGATGAGTCCTGATGTGTACTCTCATCTACTGGACGCACGCACCACCGACTACGGACCGGACTGCGATCCCACACTGTATCGACAGATCACAGGCAGCCTGTCATACCTCGCATCTACCACACGTCCCGACATCTCTTGCACTGTCAATGTGCTGGCCCAGTTCAGTCAACAGCCACGCAGTGCCCATCACAAAGCCCTGCTGAAACTGCTGCGCTATGTGTTGGACACGGGTGACTATGGTTTGNGCACCCACAACCTGTCCACTGTTGGATGGCTTTTGTGACAGCGACTATGCGCGTGACCGTCAGGCCCGTAGTCGTGGTGGTTATGTGTTTCGCGTGTGGGGCACAGCTGTCTCGTGGAGGAGTGCAAAGCAGTCTTGTGTGGCACGCAGTGTTGCAGAGGCGGAATACATGGCATTGGGGGAAGCTGCATGTGAGGGCATCTGGCTGGCACGACAGCTTGAGGAACTGGGACTGTCTGTACATGCTGTACCATTGCACAGCGATAGCTCTGCAGCACGCCGCATTGTAGCGAATGATGGTGTGTTGCATCCACGCACCAAACACATCAGCGTCGAACATCACTTTGTTTGTGAAGCAGTTGACGCAGAGGCAATCCAAGTCCACCCCATCAGTGGTGATGCTCAGTTGGCAGACTTCCTCACCAAAGCACTTCCTCACCAAAGCACTTCCTTCCACCGCACTGCAACTTCAACTTCGTCACCTTGGTTGCATACCCTCCGCACTCATGGCCAAGGGGGCGTGTTAATTCTCCTGTATATATGCATGGCTCTGCGGTGGCCATGAGTGTGTAGGGCATGCTGACTCAGAGAGCGGAGGCGACGCACAGTGAGCGCGCGCGCTGACTTCGAGCACACGTCACATTCCCTCTCCACAGCATTGCCCCAGCTCTACCTCTGCACCAAGGATTTTGCCAGACAAGATTCGGCTGCCCTAGATTAGACCTCCTTTCATGAGAGACATCCTGTTATGTTTGTGCTTGAACACCTAGTTCGGACCTCAAAGCTGAGGAGGGGCACACGTGTCACACCTAGGAAGTGTAGAAACTCGAAAACTGGCCTAGGACCAGTTACCAGGGTCACGCGCGGGGTTTTTGCGCACAGGAAAAGGAAGGCCGACGAGCTTCGCTCGTCGGCCCGATGGGTGAGCTCGATTAGCGAGCCTCACCCCGTAGCCCTCNAGACCTCCTTTCATGAGAGACATCCTGTTATGTTTGTGCTTGAACACCTAGTTCGGACCTCAAAGCTGAGGAGGGGCACACGTGTCACACCTAGGAAGTGTAGAAACTCGAAAACTGGCCTAGGACCAGTTACCAGGGTCACGCGCGGGGTTTTGCGCACAGGAAAAGGAAGGCCGACGAGCTTCGCTCGTCGGCCCGATGGGTGAGCTCGATTAGCGAGCCTCACCCCGTAGCCCTCCAACCTGCTCACGCTTGGAACTTGAGTTAGTGCGACGGCCATCCATGGCTGCCTCTTTGCCCAACCCTAACTCCCTCCAACGTGCACCAAATTGAGTGAGACAAGTTGCATTAGATTTGTCTTGCTCTTCTGAGGAGAAGGAGTTGTCAGATTCCGTGGAGCATGTGGAAATGTCGCCCGTGTAGGTACTATCACTCTCTGTGTCGATGTGATGAGTAGGGTCACCAACAGGTGAACATGAGAGGGCACAACTCAGCTCCTATTGACAAGGTGACTCCATCCGTGTGGCCGGATTTGCTCCACTTTCCTTGACTGTCAGCGTAGAGGACACAACCCTGTAGGACTTGGGCTCAACAATACATGTCAAGGCGACCAGCAAGTGCAGCTTGCGCTCACACACCGTCTCGCCGGGAGGACTGGAAACTGTCACCTGCTCAATAATGGAGTGAGGACCACCATCTAACTCCGTCATTTGTGTCGCTGCTCCGCCGTGTGTACGAGAACTCGTAGACTCTGAGAACATGGGTGACTCCTCACGCTGAAGCTGGTCCTCATGTAGCACAAATAACATGGTTGAGCCTGCTATGTCTGCTGCAGCACATGTCCAAATGAAATCTCACAAGATTGCTGCTCTTAAGAATGCTTGAACCTCTAAAAGACCAGCCGGCCGTCTCTGTTCATGCATTGCGAACGCTACTGGGCTGGTGTAATCCTCATGCACCACCTCCCCTAGAAGTCTGTATGGGGTATCCCGATCCGCACAATGCTCTTGTGCCACCGCTAGGTCACTATCATTCGAAGTCGCGAGTGGCACCGCCCAAGCGAGCGGGACCTGCACTCCTCCTGATGCAACCTACTGCTATAGAACGCACAGCTCCTGCCCCAGCGTAGATGTCGACCTCGATGACATGCATGTTTCAAACACTGCAACCTCCGCCGGACTGGTGTGACCCTGCTACACACACTCCCCGAAAGTAAGGCTGCACACCGAATCCGGTTCGCGAATCTGAAGCTGGATTCAGATTCGCGAGTCCAAATCCACTGCTGGATCTGGATTCGCGGATCCAAATCCTTGTGGATTCACGAATCTAGGCGAATCCTTTTGTGTGATATCAGTCTTGATTGTATCCAAGACAATACATGGCTGCTAAAACAAAATTGAATGACGTCTGGTGTAGCTCCCGTTCTTTGCATGAGTGATGTGGCAGTGCCCCGATCACTGCGGAAGCCAGGCTTGCCAGTCAGGTTGGAAGCCAAGCCTCGATGACCTGGCTTGTCCAGTGGACAAGCCAGGTCATCAGGTCTTCACACGCCCATGGTATCTGCATCACGAACCTGAATGGTGCACAAAGAATCGCCACTCACTGGTGGAAAGCTTGCGAGCAAGTGGCGAATCCATTGTCTCCTGTTTCGTGCATGTGTCAGGCCGTTAACCTGACACATGCACAATATGCGCTAGCTAGCGCAGCCGGTAACTTCCGGGGTTTTGAAACTTCGGAAGTTGAATTCATTAGCGTCATCGCTCGACAGTCGGACGTGAGCCGGACCAGCTCAGTGTTTTTCTCCCACCCCCCTCCCACCTCACCCACTATTCCCTCCAAGATTCGTTGGTGGATTCCTGAATCCCAAACAAGACCCGACCCAGATCCGGATTCGTGAATCCGGATCCGGATTCGGGATTCGTGAAACATATTCACAAATCCAAGGATTCGTGTGCAGCCTTACCCGAAACTCCTATAGATGCATCTTGATCCGTACGGGACTCCTGTGCCAGCGCCAAGCTGCCACCGGTTGGAGCTGCGAGTGGCACCGCCCAGGGACACCATGCCTGCGCTCCTCCTCATGTAACATGTTTCCGCAGAAGATCTTGATCTGGCCCGGACGTGGAAATCGAGCCTGATGACATGCAAGTCTCCACCATGAACACCATGTTGTGATTAGACTCCATATCATGTGTTGTCGCCGTATTGTTTGAATCTGCCTCAAGTGGCGCTCGGGCACCTCGGCCCGGCGCGAGTGCGGATCCTCTCACTACGGTCACAATAGGCAATGCGCGATGACCATACTCCTCCTCAATAGGTATAGCAATGGAAGCCAAGGAGGTGGAGGATGTACCAAAATTGGCGTGAGCACGGAGTGCGAAGCGCTCACGATGACGCCGCGTGCACACACAACATGAATGATCGCATGAGGACATGTCATCTCAAGGTGGCTTTGTAGTAGCAGGACAGTGGAGGATCGAAAGGATGGTGGCAGCCTTGGACTAGCCAGCAAGTGGAGGTGAAGCAACACCATTGGATGAGGATGAAGGAGACAAGATCAAGAGTGCTGTTAAGGAACTAGTAGCAGAAGCACGCTCGGTGACGACGAGGTCACGAAGCCGCTGCACCATCTGCCTCAGGCCGTGGATCTCAGCAAACATGGTTGCGAGAGGTCCAGCTAGGGGATCTACCAACGATGGCAAATCCGCATGCTATGGAGGATGCATGCTCGGACAAGGTTGAAGCCAAGGTGGATGCTAGCCGCGAGGGCGCGTCCAGAAGCAACACCAACCATGACGCCCATCACCACACTAGTAGCAGGCGAAAGCGTAGGATGCCTTCTCGAATGTCTGCACACTCATCTCATGAGCCACACAATGGGTAGGTGCCGAGGGTACCTACTCCCGGTGGTAAACACCAAGCCACACTAGAGGATGAGACCAATAGACACTAGTCACTCCTGTAGGTCACAGTGTCGAGGTCAACAAATGTGACCAGACAGGACGAGCTACACTACCACAGCATGCCTAGAGAAGGGTGTCTCACAAGTTGCAACTTCTCGTGCTGCTGCCACTATAGAAGCAAAAACTGCTCCAAGAACAGAACGTGTGGCGGCTACAGGTGCGACTGCTGCTTCAGGCGGGAGACGACCAAGCCCTTGGAGATGGACAAACCCGAAGTCACCATCGATCCTACGGATTGAAGTGCGGGGACCAAACCACGGACCCCAGAGAGACGCTCATCCATGACACGTCTCAAAATGGAAGTCACCATTGACTAGGAAGGCGAAACTGCAAGTGATGCTACAACTGCTCCGCACTAAGGAGTTGTCGTCATTCCACCACCACCGCCTCTGTTGTTAAGGAAGCTGATGTTGCTACTGTGGCTGTTGCTATTGCAAGTGTAAGTGGGATGCCAAGCTTTTCTATGACCCTGCACGGTTTTTTTCTTCCTCTATGACCAAAAAACAACTTTCCCCTCCTGGTTTTTTCCTTGTTTGACTTCTCTTTTTTCCTTTTTCTTCTTTGCTCACGCCGGGGTTGCTCGTCACCTGTTTCCGGATAGCTCCCTAGAAAGGGGGCAAAAAAGGATGGGGGGGGGAGTAAAAACAAGGAGGGGGTGATTTCATGTCGCCCCCCCGTCACTCCTTGCTCCCTCACTTAAAAAAAACAAGCAAGTGAGCAGGTGAGCTAGTCAGGAGGAAGGGGTCCGCCCCTCTCCCCGACAAGGCCGACGGGACCGACAGGCCCCTCTGAGGGGCCCCTCAGAGGGGGCTCGACGGGGCCCTATGAGGACCCCCTCGAGAAGGGGGGCTCAAAGGGCCAACGAGCTCCCTCTGAGGGGGCCCCTTCGTGGGGGCTCAAGGAGGTCCTTCCGAAAGGAAGCCTCGGAGGAGGGCTGCGAGGTCCTCCTCCAGCAGCACCTGCAACGACAGTTACAACTACTACGGTTGTTACTGTTTCGGTTGTTACTACTGCTGTTGCTTCCGTTTCTAGTACTATTGCTGTTACTTTGGACAATAGCTGCTGGTGCTGCTTGCTACTCTTGTTGGTGTTACTGCTGTTGTTGCGGTTACTACTGCATGTTTCTATTACTGCCGTTGCTGTTTCACACTACTACTTCTGCCGCCACTACTGTAATGGATGCTACTGTTGCTGTTATGTGTTACTGTTGCTGTCACCGCTGTTCTAGCAACTGATGCATTGCTACAGCTGCTGTTGCTACTATTGCTATGCAACACAATGGATGCTACTGGTGCTATTGTTATCGCTTGTGCAGTTATTGCAAATACTAGCACTGGCCATTGCTACTCCTGCTGCCGCCGCTTCTACTGTTGTTGTGAGTTGTTGCTCTCGACACTGGTTTTTTGCGTGGCATCACAGGTGCCGCGGCTGCTACATCTGCTGTTACTAGAGCTATTCCCGCCGCAGTTGATATTGCTACTGTGCGCCGCTCACAGCCCCTATGACTTTCACGTGTAGTCACTTCACGCACCCTCACGTTGCTGTCAACGTGGCGCCACATGGTGCATTCTCTTTGCGTTCCACCCACTGCTATTGCTTCTTTGCTCACACACCCCCTATGCTCTTAGACCAATTTGGAAAGTAATTGGAGAATGTAGGCCCATGCAAAAAACGAACATGAGCTCTGTGTGAGTGCATTGCACAATGACAAGAATTTGGCTTATTGTGGAACGCATAACATGAATGAACAAGGAGAGAGTACAAATGAGCCCCTAGCGGGCTTATAGAGGGGCACCGGTAGCTAATCGCACCGAGCCCCGTCACCCCGGCTGAACCCAAATGAGTTAGGTGGGAGAACGCACTACATACACCATGAGAGAAACAAAGATGGTCTCCTCAAGGCACCGGAACAACTCTCCAAGTGCCCAGGTCTTGACCACCGAGAAAGTACAAGCAATGCTAGAAACACTCAGTATCAACGTCCAGACATCACAAATGACTTTTCAAACATCGGAAGGACTACTACAGCCATCACGTTTCCTCATCGCACCAGTTTGTTCCACCGGGTGCGCAGGTCTCAACTCACAGAGAAAACTCTCCTAGCTCTCGACAAGCCTACAGGGCTGCCAGAACGCATTAACCGCATCTTGCCGGCGTTGTCATAGATGGTGGAGAAGTCTTGGGACACTCCGGAGGCCCGTCCTGTTGTCACGCTCTCCTCTACCATATGCCTCAAACGTGGGTATATGGGTAAACCATCGGCGTCGGTCGTGACCGGTGGAAGCCACACAAACCCACATGATCAAGGACATCCTCCACCATAGACGACGTGGCAAAACAACAAGGTGTCTTGTCAAGTGGCACGGCTTTGACGTCGCGCATAACAGCACGGGACCCTACAACTTCTTCTGGGATGTTGATCACCTCATTGATGGTTATTAAAGCCGTCACCGTGCGACATCTGTACTCGCGCTATGAAGCCACAGCTAAACGCGAGGTTATAGTTACGTGCGAGACGTACACGAGTCCCTAGTTTTTCTGGATTGGGAATTTATGCTTTTATGCAAATAACCCACCGCGCCTCGAGACTTGGATTCTCAGCCTGACGGTTCAGGGAAATTCAGCTGACTCCCCTCGTCCTCCGGTGAACCTTCCCAAAAAAATTGACAACTTTGACCACTGTCGCAAATCCATGACAAAAGTGTCAAGACCTCACTGTCGCCTTCTTGACGCATCGAGACATATCTCAATTTTTAAAGATGCATCTCCCATCTTCACACTCGATCCTCGGAGCCCCTAGATTTCTAAATGGAGCTTCTCCAATCTGACCACTCATGACGCGATCCCACACGTGTTGCTTGACAATTGACCGAACGGCTCCGATTGTGCCTCATTCGTAACTCGACACTTGTATACTTATGCTCGAGCATTTCGACACCTGTAATTGAAGCAAAATTACCGCTAATTATTATTTTCTCAAATGTTCCAAATCATCAATCGTGTTATGTCTTGCAACTTCTACCTGTTCACCATCTACGCTCCGTTCGGCATAATTGTTTGCATGCGGTTTGCATGGGGGGTCCAAGAATCTCCATGCGATGAAAGGGACTCTACGGGGCTTTGCTACCACAGGGCTTTGTAGGAGCCCACTTCAACATACGAAACCCTTGGGGTTTGTGAGTCCCAAAAGAAAAGGCTAATTGCTTGCTCGTGATTCTTGCTACCGTAGGTGTGACACTTTACCCCCCTCTCTTCGCTCGATCGGCAACTTGCGTTGCCGATCGGGCATGGCCATCAAAATGGGTATGTTGTTTGCTTTCTAACTCTTAGAAATGGCTTGATTAATATTCAACATACAGATATCTCAGGCTTACATGGAGGCTTGAGCGGATGTATCAGCTGTAACGGCCACTTGTAAAAGGGGGCCATTTTGGCATCTTTGGCCTTGAACCAACATCAAGATTTTTACTTTGATTCTAGGGTCCATACCTTTCCCTCTCGAAATCAGATTCTTTTATGATTCTTCGAGTAGGAGGGAAGTGGTTCAAATTAGCGGGTCATCAAGTAGGACTCCTCTTAACTCGCGCGTCATGTTGTCCGATATTGACGGATGCAACCCCTGATTATTCGAAAGCACGTCGAAGCTTGTTGCGCGATGCATGGGTGTGTCGACTTTGGCAGCCTACTCGCACACCCAGCCCCTCGTCCGAAGCCGGAATGTTTTCTTGTGCCGTCGGCAAGACAAGAGCGTCGCTTTGACCGTAGATGTTGCTTCAGATTGCGTGAAATGATTTCCTAAATCAAGTTTTTTACTAGAATCATCATAGGCATTTAGTCTAATTCTAGTTAACTTCGGCGATAGGACACTACCCAGATTCTGGGAACGATGCCACGTAGGATGAAATCACCTGCAAAACAGAAGAAATCGGCGGGTCTCATGCGATTCTTGGTTTTTTTTTGCCACTTCCTTTGGCGGATTCGGAAACGGTTACTGGCTCTCGCGAACGATTTCGTCGCGCCGTGTCCTGCCCCCAACACATAGAATCAAAATCAAAATCAGAGCGTCGGTTCAAGGCCTTTCTCACGTCGCCCGTTGTCCGCAAAGCCGTCCTCGCTCTCAACTTTGTCCATCCGCTGCAGATCGGGATCGACTTAGGGTGTGTTTGGCACGGCACGACTTACAAAACTGTCCTCTAACCTACGCGACCTCGACATCGGTCGCGTGTCTGGCAATCTGCACGATCTCGGTCGATTGTCCGAACGGCAGCGAAGACATACATGGGGTTGGCTAACCACAACAAGAAGACAACGGGGTGGTTAAATGATTGCAACATGGATGGGGTTACTTAACTTGGGTGTTCTCGACACGATAACAGCGTTGGCGACTAAGGAACAGCGAACCCCATTCATGCCTTTGTGAGAGATATTGTACTGAACAATGCAAACAGAGAAAAGAACACGGGACATTACACGATTCGGCACCAGGAGAGAGAAAAAACCGCGAGGGAGGGGAAGAAGAGGACATGGCACGTGAGACATCCGCCAACTACCACAGAAGCAATTGGTCAACAAAAAAAATGGAGAATTTGGCCCAGATATTCCTATAATATGCGAATTAAACTCGAAAATCAAGCTTTCTCTCTGCAAACATTTATAACCTCTTTATACAAATTGAATTCAGTTATGTACCATAAATCAACCGTACTTCAGGAAACAACGTACAAAACTTTCCATTACGAATGATCGTAAAAAAACTATATCCAATGATATGTGTAAATCAAAATTCATTCATGAATGGACTCTTCGTTCATCAAATTGTACCTCAAAATTCATGAAGTTTATGGTTGAGGGACACATCTTCAACAAAAAAGGTATAAAAACTGAGAACTTTGTAACATATTACTCCTTAAGACACCTTAACAAGTGATATGAATATATTTACTATTTCTGTATAGGTATTGTTTGAAGAATATGTGAAACAATGCATACATATACATACCCATACACATCTACATTTACATAAACATATACATATACATCTACATAAACATATATAGATACATATACATATACATATACATATACATATATGTTGATGAGGGCAGGGTTAGGGGGAGGGAGAGAGGAGGTGGGAGGCGGGAGGTGGGAGGAGTCGGGTGGAGCCGGGAGTTAGCCGCGGGGCCAACTGTCCCTCGCTGCTGTGAGGGGGGATAAGCTCTCGAGAGCTGTGAGGGGGAGCGCTCTCGAGAGCTGTGAGGGGGAGTTGATGTTGTTGAGACTTAGAGCGAGAGCGAGGATAGAGACGAGCATTGAGAAGTTTTTTGGAAACGAATGAGCGGTAGGGGGAGCGAGAGTGACCCCTATCGGGTCGCTCTCGCTCCCCACAGTGTGGTTCGCCCTAGAGTGTGGCGAACCACATAAGGGGTGCAAAGAGCTTCAACGCGCACAATGTGTCGTGCGACCCAGACGAGGTGACGCAACGAGGCCTACGTCTCGTAAGAAGTCAGCACGACCTCACAGGACAGACAAGAAGTGAGACTGATCTAGGCTAGCTAACGGAAGTGGACACAACAGCGTTAACTACTTTAACACGATAGCGCAAGCAAGGGTGCATGTCCCAAGCAAAGAGCTTGAACATCACACCACAAACCCCAGCAGCGCAGAGCGACACAGAGAAAGGTGGTCGACACAGGGCACCAACGGACAGAGCACGCCAGGCGACACCAACAAGGAAGTGCCTGGTCGAGGGAAGCGGAAGTGAGAGGCGCGGCCGTAACACCCGGCCAGGTGCGGCCGACCAGAAGCGCGCAGACATCCCCACCAGGAGTGCCACACCAGGGTCGTCTGTCCAACGCACCCCTCCAGGAGCACCCCACCAGGAGCACCCGTCCGGAAGCAGCCGAGCACCACCCCGGGAGTACCATGCGCCCACGAGTGGACGTCCCTATGCGCGCAGCGAAGGTGGGGAAAGAGTCAAGGGCCTGCACCGCACCACCCAAAGGCACGAGGCAACAGAAAAACTGACACGACATGAGAGTGGTGGTGAGGCACAATGAAGAGGTGAGAGGGAGGGGGGACGTAGAGAGACAGGGGACGCCACGCCGGCGACGGAAGAAAGCGGGTGCGTGAGAACCTGCAAGAGGAAGAAGGCGAGCGAGGATACAACATGCGGGCGGACACCGAGCAGAGAACCAATGAGATGTGAAAGGGGATGTGGGCGAGGACAAACAGGAGACACCACGCCGGTCACAGAGGATGTCGGGTGCGTGAGGGCCTGCAAGGGACGCACGCACGGGGGGAGAGGCAGAGTATGACGCCGGACGGATAGGCATCAG
>SZWC01003477.1:0-63168 GCA_023375785.1 Penium margaritaceum
TGTATATGTATATGTATATGTATATGTATATGTATATGTATATGTATATGTATATGTATATGTATATGTATATGTATATGTATATGTATATGTATATGTATATGTATATGTATATTTATATGTTTTTGAATATCAAAAAAGGAAACGATCGGCAACGTGTGCATGCTACAGAACTCCCATCCTTTCATGCTTTGGCTCTAGCCAAGGAACACTCCCCATGCTGCTTTGTCTGCTAGCTTCTTATGGCGCTCCTTCGGCAAATGGAATAGTGCCATACAGCGAAAGTTTCGAAGCATAGTGTCATCAGGATTTTCACCATGCCATGCTTGAAATGGTGTTGTGTCGGGTAGGGCCATATGTGGTATGTGATTGCGTACCCAAACTGATTGCCTCAAAGCATGCTGCCACCAGCTGTTGTCCAGCTGAGCGCCAAGAAGCATAGACTTAAGCGTCTCTTGCATTGTGTGATTTGTTCTTTCTGGCACCTCGTTATACTGCGGCATGTAGGTTGTTGATAACTGTTGCACGATCCCCATGTCTTCCAGGGGAGACATGAATTCAGCACTCGTGTACTTGCCAGCACCATCTGAGTGCAACTCTAGTAGCTTGCAGTTGCCCTGCCTTTCTGCCATGGCCAGCCACTTGAAGAATTAGGTAGGAGCCTTGTGTCGTGTGCGGAGAGGATAGCTCCACAAAAACGTCATCGCGTCATCGACAAACAGCAGGATGTATCGATGTCCGCCGCTGACTGTGGTCGTTGGTAATGGTCCGCAGATGTCTGTGTGGACTAACTTCAGTTTTTGGTTGATGTCACACTTAGAGGGAGGAGGAAACATCTTGCGAGGTAAACTTGCTCGAACGCACTCCTCGCACAGCAGCGCTACGTCCTTGCTGTCCTTGATGTCAAGGCCGTTGACCTGTTCTTTCTTGTGCATCGCTTGCACGAGCTGGTTGTTGACGTGGCCCAAGCGCTCGTGCCACAAGGAAATATCTGCACCAGGTTGTCAGTGGAGACTTGCTGCTGTGAAGGAAGGCTCAGAGTCGTTTTGAAGTCCAGCTCGATCATTCCATGGGGTAGGATTTGTCCTTCACGAAGGGCTCCCCCTCACGAATCTTTAGTGTGACGTGCTTTCCTCTGCAGACAATGCGTGCACCTCTCTTCATCAATTCTTTGAGAGAGGGAAGGTTCACAAAAATTCCTGGTACGTAGAGCACGTTGCCAAATTTGACTTGGGCACCTTCGTACCCAGTCACCGTCATCTTCCCTTTCCCCAGCACAGGCACTTTCTTGTTGTTAGCCACGGTGATAAAACCTTTAGAGCAGGATAGGAGTTCGTGGAGGTACTCCTTCTCAAATGTGATGTGCGAGGTGCACCCACTGTCGAGATACTACACGTAAGGAGAACACATGAGGGTGTCACTTTGAGTACTTGACAACTAAAATACTGACCCCATGCAGTCGTACTCCTTCCCCTTTCCTCCCTCTTGCTTCTCAGGTCCTTGCTTGTCATCCTCCTTCTCCTGCTTCCCATCTTTCTTCTCACTCTTTCCTTTGACTCGTTTCCCTTCTTCTCCCGTCTAGCTTGCTCCTTGTCCTTTTTGTTGCATCCAACAGTCTTTGATCTTGTGCCCCTTCTTCTTGAAATAATGGCACTCAATTGCAGGATGTGATCCTGGCTGCTGGCCGTACGAGCTGCATCTGCTCGCATTCGGGGAGAACTGGGCAAATGACTGGGGCAAGACAATGTTCCTTGTGGACTGGATTTTTTGCGAAGGCTGAGAAGACTTCACAGCAGCGCTGACATCATGGTAAGTGGTGTTGGATAAGATGCACTCTTTGTCCTTGATTAGAAGCCGGTTGTGATGTTTGGTGAGCAGCATCTTGCAGACGTAAAACTCGGTGAGCTGTGCTTCCAGCATGAACTTCAACATTTTGCGAACGTCGTCCCAGTCTCCAGTCAGGCCGTTAAGGAGAAAGGGAACGAAGATGGGTTCTGAAATGGGTGTGTCTGTCACTGCGAGATGGTCGCATAGTGACTTTGCCTTGTAGATGTAGCTCTCCACGCTGTCAAAGCCGCTGAGGCTGATGTGTGAGAGCTCGGTCAGGAGACGAGAGTTGAAGGTTGAGTCGCCTGACATGTAGGTCCTCAACATGTAGGACCACGCGTCTCTTGTAGGCTTTGCAGAACCCTCGTACATTCGAATTGCTTTTTGGATGCATGGGCTCAACTGATTATCCAGCACCATGAATGCAGCCCGGGTAAAGTAGTTGAACTCAGCCACCACCTGAGGCGATGCTCCCAGCGTTGGAGGTGAGTAGTACCTGTCATAGAACTTCCAAAGACTGTGAATCTGGGCAACTTGCTTGAATTTGTGTGCCCATTGCGGGATGTTCTCACCATCAAACTTCTCGATGGAAATCTTATGCAGCTGTAGAGAGGCTGCTGATTCAAGCACGGTGTCCTCCAAATGCGCAAAAGGTACACCTTGTGCTGCCATGGGAGGGGCTTGCACAGGAATCTGTTGCATTGGACTTGCTGGGTTTGACTGAAAGACTGGAATTGCTGCCGCTGCTCCTATCGCCACTGCGGGCTGGTTCATGAAATCAGGTACCTGGCACATGTGCCTGGTGCACTTGCTGAACTGGTGCCACAGATGGCACCTTTGGTGCAACCTGTTGTTCTGGCATTCCCCCAGGTGCACCTGATTGCACCAGCAGAGGATTGACTGGTTGTACGACCGGTTGAGGGTTTGCAGGAGGCAGATGAGCAGATGAACCTTGTGACATCTGTTGCCACTGCATCTGCTGCTGTTGCTGTTGCAGTTGCTGCTGAAGTTGCTGCTGCTACTGATGAAACCATGCCAGCTGCTGCTGAAGCTGGGCAATGTGAGCTGCTTGGGCGACGTGAGACTGCTGCAACTGCTACGTCTGAGATGATTTTGCAGCATGTGTGAGATGCTCTTGTTTTCAAAGGAGCTCTAAAGCTCCAAGCTGATGCCTCAATGCCTCGTGCTCCACTGCCTGGCGTGCTGCGCCTTCTTGTTGCGCCAAATGCTGCGCCTCATTCGCCAAGCGTTGCGCCTCTGTTGCTTGACGTTGTGCGTGGTCTGCGACATGCCGACCTTGTTCCTGTCCCATGCACAGACCATGAAAAACAGAATTTTCATCAAGAGCGGGCGAATCTGCCCTTTCGCCATCTGCCTCCATATGACTCATGGTGACGTGCGCTCTTTGACTGGTGCAGGCCGTACGCCGCGATGGCTTACTGCACTACACACATAAAGGAAGACCGTTGAAGGCTTCTCCTTGTACAGAGAATGTGGAGGGCTACTCCACTAATCCATTACCACTGCTACTACCAATAAAGCTGCTGAAAGCTCCCCCTAGGCTCTGATACCATGTCAGGGTTTGTACAGCGGAAGGGGACTACAGCAAGGTCTGACAGGCCTTGCTTCTTTGTACAGGATGTTCACTGAGAGCTCAGCATATTTTGCATGTACTAAGAAACTGTGATATTGCACTTGCACAGATCTCAGAATCCAATCTTGATTGATAGTAGAAAGTACAGATTACAAAGTACAAATCCAAGTAGCGGCCTATCCACAGCTAAGTACAAAGAATCCTAACTCCTGGCCCACTGATGGGTAATCCCTGCTTAGGCCATGCCAGCCATCAATGCAGGGGTCTTGGCTCTGCCACCGTCTTGCAGGTAGTCTGGCCTCCAGGTAGTCAGGACGTCAGCTACACATGCTGGCACAAACGTGCTCGGCTTTCTGGGGGTCTTCAGTCTTCAGAGGGCTCTCCAGCAAAGGTCTTGGACGGAACTCCAGGCGTTGTAGCACAGTGGATGTCAGGCTGCTGAAGGGAGACGCCTTGAGGCTGAGGTTAAGAAGGTACTTTGCTGTGGAGTCATAGATTTCTCCTACTTATTGGAGTATCTTTGCCATGGTCTTATGTACAGTGGCCCTGGGCTTGCTTGTAGGGCAAGCCACCTCCATAGGAACCGTAAACTTGGGAAATGGAGAAGCTTCCTCCCTGAGGAAGCTTCTTCTGGCTTTATGGAGAAGGTTCTCCATAGGTTTCTTCCTTCAAAAGGTTCTCTCCTCAGTCCTTGATGTTGCCACATGAACAGATGAGGATTGTCGATCTCCCTCGTCCAGAAGCTCATTCTTCAGTACTCCATGCTGCTGATGATATGGCAGCTCCCATGCCATGTGCATGTTGAGGAAGATGCAGTAGTTTTCTTCCTCCAACCTTGGAAGCCGGACGTTGTGTCAGAGTGGGGACCGCTTGACCAGCGTGCCTGTGCAGCATTTATGCAGTGCATAGTTCCTCCCTCCCTAGGAGTCGGAAACTGCCTTTTGCACCCTCGTAGAGTATGCGTGCACACTATTTACATTAGGCTCCTTACACCCCAAGAGCCAGAATGCCGGACATTATCTGGCCTTTACAGAAGCAGATCCCCTACTATTTCACACCCGGGTTAGTACGGTAAAATTCGTATCTTCTTGCACGGTCCTCTGATTACTGTGCTGACTTTACTCCTGTGGAGCGGTAAACCAGTGCAGTAATTGCAACCTCTAACATACTTGATGTCCACAGTTAGGGGCATTGGTTAGGCATCCTCTTCAGTGATATGGTTGAGGTCGCAGAAGTGCACACAAAACCACTTGGTTTCGTCTGGATTTCCAACAACAATGAGAATGGCTCTCCATGGGCTGCTAATGGGAAAGGTCACTCCCCGCTCCTTTGATTCTTTGAGACCATCTAGGAGTATCTGTTGATGGTCTGGAAATATATGGTGGACCTTTTGCTTTATGGGTTGAGTGTCGCCTACGTTGATGACATGATACGCACCAACCACTCCAATCTCTGACGTTGCACCCGCAAAGACCTCCAAGTGCTGGTTGAGCAGCTGTCACACCTGTTGGCGTTGTTCTAGGGTGAGGCGCTCATGTAGCATGTGCTCGAAGGGTGGTAGTAGAATCGGTTCTTCGGGAGGGAGTTGTGGGAAAAAATCTTTGTCCTCATCGTATGCGCTGCCCATGCTAGACTTCCCTGCTGCCAATAGCCGAGGAGCGTTGCGTGGGTGCCAGCTTTTGTGATGGATAGGTCGCCTTCCGCTTTCACCAGATACTTGCTCCATTTTGTGAATGCTTCCAATCCTTCATCAGTGACACCTCCCCCTGCTTGCAAAAGTTCACCCAACTGCCAAGCTCGGCCGCAGGATAACTGCACCTTCCCCACGAAGGACTCTGGTTCTTGACACGGAAGTGGTGAGAACATATGATGGTGAGCCTGGTCGACTTCCCTCTACGCTTCCAGGGGGTAGATGCTTGCAGTGTTTAGAATGGGGTGTGACGCGTACGGAGCCGCGGTCATGAGGTCATATTACTTGTTGCCTTCCGTCTTAGAGTGTTCACGATTCTGGAATCGCGATTCTAGCCAAAAGACTCGGATCACAAGTTTGAGTCCGGGCTAGGACTTAGACTCGCAAGTATGAGCCTGTAACCAGACATGGACTTGCGAGTCCAGGTCCAGAATCGTGGTTCCTGAAACTCGCGATTGTATGTTATGTTGACTCGCGAGTCCATGTGCCCCCAGAGTCTCTGTGTCAGACACATGGTGCAAATTTACTTTAGTTTTGTACTTGCTTCCAGGATACAATCTGTTGACACAATCATTTTGACCAGTTCATTCATTGCTGTGTGTGTGTGTTCCATGTGTAACCAGCCTGTTGTCCTCTTTCCAGCTCCAGAACACGTACAATCTTTGCAAGTACTGAACACACATTTTGTGCATGAAACCTAACATTTTGTTCCGCTGAATGCTAACTCAATGTGTAGTTTGACTATAGATATCATAACTTGACTACAATCAGTATCTATGTGCATTATGTGTGTATTCATTTACACAGTCCATTGCCATAGAGCGTCTGACACATTTTCCATAGCACTATAATTCAGACACAAACAACATGAGAATTTACAAACAAAAAGAGACTTTTGAAGTAAAAATGTGTCATTTAAGTAAGAACACAAAAATTTTATGACATCTATACCACACCATCATCCTCCCTTTCCTCATCCTCCTCACCATCTCCCTCATGGTCATTCCCATTCCCTCCACTGTCGCTGTCCTCCCCACAGTCACTACTGTCTATCACTTCTCCTTGGACTCCATCCCTCCCTCCATCACCATCAGAATTAGCAGCAACTGTTGCTGCTAGTCCCCCACTCTTTGCTGCTTTCTGGGCAGCCATCCTGGCCATCCTCTCCTTGTGCTCCTCTTCTTCCAGCTCCTCAGAGATGGTACTTGGATGGACTGGGAAGTACTTTAGTGCCAGGTCGTTGATCCATGTTTTCAAACACAGCAGATCAAGAACGAGTTCCGGAAATCAGTGACCACCCGGTCTCCCAGTGAGAAAATTCTCTCGCTGGGAGTGCTGGCGGCACACACGGCCAGAATGTCAAGCGCGCACAGTACAAAGAGTGGATACTGTAGCTGCTGCTTCTTGTAAAAATTTAACACGTTGATCTTGCGTCCTCCCGTAGCATTCTTCTTGAATGCCTCCACCTCTTCCTCCAATGTGTGCAAAGCCACTGCCTTCTCCTCCACCTCTGGCTCCTCGAATATGTCATCCATTGGGTCTTCCAACGCCACTTCTAGCATGCTAACTTCTTGGCGCTTCTGGCGCTCATGCTTGGCGGCTAAAGCAGGACTACTGAGGTCCTGTGGGTGGTTGCTTTATGTGGCTGCAGCACGTGTTCCACCATCAGACTCATCCTCTGGCACTATGTCATCCTCAGCTGCCTTTGCTGCTGCTTCTGCTACACCCCTTGCTGCCTCCTGTGCTGCTGCTTTGGCTTCCCTTTTGACCTGCACCAATGCAAGTAGGGCTTCATGACCTCCATGACTTTCAGCTTGAGCTCCACCATGGTCTTGATGCCAAAACAGAAAGGAAAAACTAGAAGAACGTAGATTATGAAACTTAAAACTGAAAATGAAATGGATAAAACACCACCACCACCTCCCCCCCCCTCCTTCCAGAAACACTCTCCCAACCTCACCTTGTGGACCTGCTAATAAAAGCAGAAGCAAAACCTCGGGTCCAGCGTGGTTGCCACCACGTGTCGCAAGCTGGCCTTCTTCACATACTTCTCCAACTCTGCACCATAGAGACATAAATGCAAATCATTAGGAGAAGAACCACAACAAGACCAGCACAGTGTGCCAGAAACATAACCACAACCACAGCTCCATCACCATCACCACAGCCACATCCCCATTACCATCACCACAGGAACAACCCCATCACCATCTCACCTTGTCCACAGAGCTCTTCAGGCCCAGATCAAGCACCAGCAGGAGCTTCTCATTGGCATCAAGAACCGCCTTCCCCTCACGCTTCTTCGCGGCTGCCCCAGCCTTTAGGCACTAGCCCTGGCAGCGCTGAAATATGTTGCTGAAAAATGGAAGGACGAGGGACAGCGTGGGATAATCTTGACCTGAAGCCCTTGAAGGGCTTGTGCATTGCAGTGACAAGGTCCAGAAGCTCCCACCCCTGCCTACTGGGGATGAGACTGGGCTATTGGTACTGCAACCACTCATCCAACACATTCTTGATATTCACCATGCATTCAGACATGTCTAGTGTTGAATTCCAATGCGTTGGTGTGCCCTACTCGAAAGACAAGTAGGTAACTCCATGCGCATGACATGCAGTCAGCACTCTCTCTTAGCCGAGTGGCTCACGTAGCTCATGATGTCCCGTGCGTTCTTTAGATTCTCCTCCACCTCAGGCACTGCAATAAGATCTTTCACAGCAAGGTTGAGCACATGTCCCATGCACCGAATGTGTCCATCATTGCTGAACTTGTCATTCTGAAGCACCAATAAGTTGTCCACCATGCTATTGTTCACCGTGTCATTGTCCACTGTGAGACAATACATCTTTTCCCGCAGTCCCCACTCCTTGATGGCAGCAGAGAAGAGATCAAAGACATCTGCAGTAGTGGCATCATCTGAGCAGGAGGAAAAAACGAGCGCCACACTTTGCATCTGCCACTCTAGAATCTAGTGGCAGGTTATGTCCAAGTATTTTTCGTTGGTATCACTCTGCCAACCGTCTGTTGTGAATGAGACCCCCGTGCTCACAAGCATGAACACCTTTCTTAGCTTCTTCTTGAAATCTTCCGTGACATTCCTGATGAGTCGTGTGACTGTGATGCGGCCAGGTAGGATGGAAAATGGATTGCAGTGAAGGAATTCTACCTTCAGCTAGTGGGACACAATGGAAAAGAAGGACTGGTTCTTTTCAACCAAATTCTTCCGAATAAGGCTCTGAAATACTTTTTGTTGAATCACACAACCACACCTGCCACCGCATATGCCAAAGCCGTGTTGGTGTGGTTGAAGTCCGCGGTAACGGCATCAACAACACCCATTACCCTCTCTAAGATTTTCTGCGAGACCATCACTTTCAGCTCCTTCTAGTGCTCGTTTTTCTCCTTGCGGACATGCTTCCACATGCTGCTTTTCTAGCCATCAGTCATCGCAAATGACCCCTTCAGGCCTGTGCATGCTTTGGGGAACAACAAGCACCATACCCGCGGTTCCCCCTTGATGACATCGTACTCGAATACCATCCACATAAAAAACGGCTTCTTCTTCCGCTTGTCTATCTTTTGCTTCCACGGATTCTACGTTGCTTGTACCAACTGCTTCAAGGAGGATGCTGGTTGAGTGTCCTTCGGCTTCTCCATGGCAGCGGGAGGACCGGTTGCGGAGTTGGAGGAATGGGGAGTTAGAATCAATGATGAGTTAGAGCCGGTTGGACTTCCACTGTAAAGCGGGGGCTTCATCGAAGCGAGTGACCCCGCTTCGTTATCGGGCTGAAACCCTAGTCCTTCGGGAGACAGGCGAGGCTTTCAGGCCTTGGGCAGCAAAAGGTCCATTTGAGACTGCCCGGTGATGGAGGGCAGTCTCACACAGTGTACCTCTGGTACACAGAGCAAAGGGGAGGGAGGGGGTCCAGAAGGGGGGCAAAGGCCCGATCCACATCTTTTTGTTAAGCGCCGAGGGTCGCACCGACCCCGCCGTCATTTTTACCCCCCCTCCTCCCTCCCGGGATGGTTGAATCATGATTTGCGTGACAAGTCCAAAGCATGAAACTTGACTCGCGAGTCCGGACTTGAACTCAGACGCGCATGTCTGGTCATCGAGTTCTGTCATTTGGCTTACAGGCTTACTTCTGCTGATACAAGCTACATGAAACTCAGAATGAAGATGAGGATGGCAGGAAGAGGAAAGAGGTAGTCAGTGCCGATGAGCATGTCATAGGTGTGGGTGCGGGTGACTTGTATTGTGAGGGGTTCGTGTACTGTCCCAATCTGCATCAGGAGATCGCGCACCTTGCCCTTCCCCCACATCGAAACCACCTGATGCGTTGCTGAAGATATTGCGTGTGGGTAGTACTTGATCCGCCCATCGTACCGCAATAAGGATGTGGATGGAAATTGTTGTGTGGATCACACCCGTTTCAATGATGGCAAAGAATTTTTGGCCAAGAATGCAGACGTTGCAGCATACCATCTCATAGTAGGTGTCGTCTCTCCGTGGTAGTTCCAGTGCTTGGGAGGCCCATCCCCAGTCTCCTTCATGGAGGGAAATACGAGCTTTGGGGTCCGCTTCAATCTTCCTTGAATTTCACATGGTAACTTGTGCCACCTGTTTGTAGCAGAGATGAATCCCCATAGAGGCAAGGCGAGGGTTGGCATTGCGGAAGCAAGTGTCAAAACCCGCCGCGATCTCTGGATGGAGTTGCAGGTTCTCAAAGAAGGAGACAGTGGCTACTGGGTACTGGAGAAGAGCCTCCACTGGCTTGTTGGGAACATTAGGGAAGAAAGGGAGTACAGATTGTAGTGTGGATGATGTTGTCATGGTTTAGGGTGGAGGGGCTGTTGTGGTCGTAGGCTGTTGCTGCTGCTCAGCATTTCCTTATGCGGCGTCTACGTCTGTTTCCTCCTGAGTGGCACAGGGACACATCGAGCATGCATCAATTGCTTCCTGGATAAGGGTGCACATCAGATACATGGATACGAGGTTCGAATCTGAGGTTCCAGATCAGGATCCTGATCCGAGGTTCCGGATCCACGTGGCCAAATCCAATCCAAGATCTGAGGGTATAGCATGCTGTAATTGTGGGTGAATACAATGCACGTTTTCCTTCTACTCAAAGCCATTTAGTATGACATATACATGGTTTCTACTTAGAGTACCCAGCCATTTAACTTGTATGTGAAGTCAACCCTGTTTAGCAATGTCATTTTGGATAAAATCATGCATGAAACCATGCTTATGTAGTGCCAAAAACTTGCACATCTATTGCATCTGACCTGGATCCGAGGATCAGATACGAGGTTCCATGGATCCACGGATCCGAAATCCAGATCCGAGGTTCCGGATCTGCAGGCAGGAACCCACCTGAGGTTGCGGTTCTATCATGAGAACCGGGCATCTAACCCAGTGTGCACCCTTATTCCTGGAGGATGGCATCCTGTTGCTCTGCATGTTGTCGGAGACCTTGTTGGATGTCCATGGCTTCATGCAAGGTCCACCCAACAAGTCAAGTTGCACGTGCGCCGTCAACCTTTTGCTGTTCCTGCTCTATTGGCGCCTGCTCTATTGTTTCATCATCTTCCATCACCATGCCAAAACGCACATACCACGCTCCTGCTGCATCTGCCCTTGGTACTTCTTCGTTAGGCACAAGAGAGGGCAGCAGTGATCCTTGGGGAGCTGATGATGTTTTCGTAGCTGCCATGTGTGGGACAGGGTCTCCATGTGGTTGCTAATTTTGCCTTGGATGACCATTCCATTGCCGGTTCTATTCTGCATCATACTGGTGATAGTACTTCCCTGGATGCCGGGCAGGCAGGGCTTGGTCCCTGCGGCACTGTGGGCAACTTGCATAGAGGTGTTCAAAGCTCCCACATGTGTAGTAGGACTTTGCTGGATGCAGATTGGTGCGTGTCCCACTTCCTCCGGTGGCCATTGTCGTTGTTGACACTGTCTGTTGCTTCGTGGTATGGTGCTGATCGTATCTGTCAATGGCATGAGCTGCGCCCTCTTGTAGACTGCGGCATTTCCATGGGTTCATGTATGTGCTGATCTTGTCGGGGAGTGTGCAAATCAGACTCTGTAGGAGGATCTAAAGTGACAAACCCTCTACCTCTGGACTCCTAGCAATTATAGACCAAAGTAGGAACTTCTCCACAGAGTGCTGGATGTCGTTTCTTGGTTTCATGAAATCCTTCTCTATCTTGGATAGAGCTTCCTCCTTTGTGAAAATCTTGAACCGGGCAATAAGAGCGTTGCCAAAGTCCTCATAGGTGGCAAATGATGTCAGCACATTGTACCAATCTTCTGTGGCATCCTGCGAGTGTATCTCCATCGTTGGTTGCAAGAGATGAAATGGGATGCGTCCAATGGCCGCTTGCAAAGCAATTTGGTGGAGCCACTGCCATGGATTGTCTCCCGGTGCACCTGTGAAGGTGTCCATCTGTGGCAGATGAGCCGAGTCCATGCGGATGAACTGAGGAAGTGGAACCATGGTGCGGTTAGTTGCACCAGTGATGATTTAGGTCTGAGCTGGGACGCGGGAGATGGGAGGGGCATTGAAAGTGCAGATGAATTTTGGATCCGTATATGCAATAGAGATGGTGGCTACAAGCGGACTGAGACCGTGCACTTGACCGATAGTCCCCGACTCTGTGTGGTAGGCGTAGTATCCTGGTGGAGGCATCCCTGCAAAATTCTGTGCAGTGTGGTGGGATAAGCTCTGCACGGCTGGTGTTGAATCCTGTTGTGTGTCCGCGCTCTAGTACTGACTGGAGTGAGTTTGTTGGGCTGAGTGGTCGGGAGGAGTCTGGCTCTGTTGGGGTTGCGCCATGGATGATGTCGTATTCAGCGGTCCCTGCGGGAGGCCTTGGGGAATTACCTCCTTAGGCATTATCCCTGGTTTGAACTTCAATCCTTACTCAAGATGTGGAGGGGGTTGCCCGGAAGAGTGGCATATCGGAGTCATCGGAATCTGATTCTGCAAGGATAGGAAATTTGGCTCACGCGCAGGATGGAAGACGTGGGTCTGAGATGGGACTGCATGGTGAATTTGACAAGCGGAGGTCCAACTATGACCCATCAAAAGTGGGATTGCGGACGCAGGTTCACTCGGATTTAATGGGGCTTGAGTTATTGGAATGGAAAATTTTACTAGCCATGGATGGTGTTGTAAAACGATCCCAAGAGGAAGGCCCACTTGCATTGCTATGGCTTCGCATGCTCAAGTGCGGCGCCGGGTGGCGCCGGTGAGCCGCCAGCGAGAGGAAAATCCTTGCATTTGGATCTAGCAGCTCGAAGATTTCTCGGATCCTAAAATGGATGATTTCCCCTGAAAGTTCACAAGTTGCTGAATCCGGTGGAAGTTGTTTCACCGGAATCCGACAAGTAACAAGGGGGATATGAGCTTCCAAAGTTGGGTTGTGCACGGCGGCTCTGGGAGCCGGCCGCGACTCGACTTCCGGTGAATAATCAACCGGACCGAGTAACAAATGTCCATCTGGAGATTTTGCTACAGGATGACTGCCGAGGCGTCCGGTGGATAATCCACCGGATCCAGTAGTGCAGGTTGTTCTTGAGGGACTTAGCCAAAATCCTGGCTCGGCATCCGAAACTCGACCCAAAAGTGGGGGGGGGGGGGGGGGGGGGGCATCGAAACAGTGCAGGAGACCCCTACATCACGCGCAATGGGATCTGCGCCTAGGGAAAGGCGCTTTGCACGTGAAGAATGGTGCAATTCCATGTGCGCACCATGGAGGCGTTAAGGGTTTCAGTGGTGGGTGAGATCTGTGCTTCGACAAGCTTAACTTTGGCTACGCTTGGCCAAATTATGCGCCTTTTGGTGCATTGGAGAGCTCATGATTAGCTCTATAAATGTTCTGATCTTATCTATGTACACTAAGAAACACAAAATTGTGCAGTTCCCTTTGCAAAACTGACTGCCTCTAAATTCCTGCTCACATGGCGTGAGGCGACGAAAAAGCTCACGCTCAGTCTCAGATTCATCCAAAACGAAAGATGTGAACCACTAGAGAATATCGCACCAACGCTGGGACTGCATCATGCGGATTTCCTTATAAAAGATTTCATGTAGCCCTTGCTGCTTGCGCACATACACACCATGATCTGCCTCGCAGCTCCTGAGGCAAAGTTTATCCATGAAAATGCCCATCTTGAGGTAGCATATGAGCGGAGGTTTTTTTAGTCCACAGAGCACCTTGCAAAGTCCACACACCTTCCCCTACGGCACATATACCCCCTCTGGCACCTCCATGTAGTCTTCCTTGTCCAGGTCGTCATTGAGAACGGCAGTTTTCATGTCCACTTGGAGGATGCTGTAGTTGTGTTCCGCTGCCACTGAGAGGATAATACATATGGAGGCAAACTTGGCCTCTAGTACGAAGGTCTCATTGTAGTGCTCCCCCTTTATCTGGGCATCTGTTTTCGCCACCAGCCACGCCTTATACATCTCCACCTTCCCATTTTTTATGATCTTGTTCCTGAAGACCCAGTTGGAGCCGATATGTTTGTTTGCCTTTCGGCTGGTTAACCATCTCCGAAGTCTCATTCTCCTCGTGGGAGGCGAGCTTAAATTCTATTTCTCCCTCCCACTCAACCCCATCCTTCTGCTATAGTGCCTCTTTCACAGATTCAGGCTCCTCTTGTGTGAACAAGGCTTGTTCTTACCCACTCCAAATGCCCTTTTTGGCATGTACCTCTTTGTCATTCTCCACACACGGCTGCTCACTTGGGGCTGTTGAGGCGATCTCTGTTGCTACTTTCCCCTCTCGGCACCATCCTATCCAAGTGCCTGCTCTCCCTCTTCTGGAAAAAATGAAGACACTGGCTGGTTCACCATCTCCTTGTCAAGCTCCAGCATTTGGGACTACTCTTCCAGACTAGCGGAGTGAAATCTGTAGCTGGTCCATTCCTTGGACGATCTTTTCTCATTGGAGCTGCTGCGAGGACATCAACCTCATTCACTTCCTCAGGCATCTCCCCCTCAAGGAGTGGCATCCACTCCCCCCTCTTGGATAGACCTGCCCCCTTTCTGTCCGACATATTTTCTTGTCAACCGTGACATTACGACTCTGCACAAACTTTTGCCTCCTCAGATCAAAGACCTGGTACACCTTCCTTCCGCTCTCATACCTAAGGAAAATACACCAGCGAGTATGCAGGTCTAGCTTGCTCTACCCTTCACGTGCTTGTACCAACGCATGTGCAACACAACTTAATGTGCGGAGGTGACCCACTGCCGGCTTCCTGTCACTCCACACCTCTTGTGGCTTCTTCCATGCCGTCCTCTCCTTGTCCTTCAATGGCTTGGTCGGTCTAAGATTTATGATGTACGCCGCTTTCCGTGCCGCCTCCGCCCAATACCATTGTGCAAGGCCGGTGTCGCGCAACATGGATCACACATGTTAAGGATTGTACAATTTTCTTTCTCTGTGATATCGCTCTGCTTGAGGGAGTGTGGATATCTTTCCTCCCAATCAATCCCCTTGCTCTTCATCCACCCAAGGCAGCTCGCGTACTTATTGTGGTTGTTTCTCCGGAATGCCTTCACCTTCAACTTGATTTACCGCTCAACATCTGCCACAAACTCGTGATGACCACATCCTTGAGCTTCATGGGTATAGGTAAAGTTTACGGCTGTGGTCATCGATGAAGGTGAGTAAGAAGCGAGCTCCATAGATGGAGATCTTTGGTGGTCCTTACACATCTATGTATATGACTGCCAACTTAGCCGATGCACTCGTCTCCTTGGCCATGAACGACTGCTACATTTCTTTTCCAATAATCCATGGCTCACACATAGTCTCTTTACTTGCATCCAAGCCCCTGATCTGGAGACCCCTGACCACCCCTGTCGTTGCCGTCTCCTTCATTGTTGATGGTAACATGTGGCATACTCGGCAGTGCCATAGGTCCAGGTCCCCTTCATCCTTCATTGCAAGGTTGGCAGCGTCGGACCCCGCCTGGCTGCAAAGAATCTTAGAACATGGCATGTACAGTTCATCTCCCCTTTTGGTGTGCATAATCACATCGTCTTCTTCCTCCATGCAAATAACGGCCTCTTTCTTCGTGAGGAACACCTCAAGCCTCTCAACAGTGATGCGGCAGATGGAGAGCAGGTTTTCCCTAAATTTGGGCATGTGGAGCACGTTGTGGATTGTGTTTTTGACAGAATTTCCATCAACCATTGATTCAATGCGGACATTCTCCTCGCTGGCGGCCACCAATATTTTACCATTGACCACTGTTATGCATCCCTCCGAGGTATCGTAGGTGATGAATGTCACATTGTTACATTACGTGTGGCAGCTTGATCCAAGGTCAAGGACAACAACTCGTGGATTCTTCAAGTTGGTGGAGTTGTGCGCCATGAGGGCCTGCTAATCCTTCTTCATGCCCTACTACGACCGGTATGACATCTTCTTTGGACGGTTGCATGCGTAGTGGCCGTCCTTGCCACAATTTAAGCACTCTCCCTTCATGTCACCCTTCTTGGTGCCCTGCTTGGTACCCTTCTACTTGTCACCTCGGCCTCCACCTTCAGGAAGAACGGTACAGGGAGAACTTCATGCCGCTCCATTCTCTCAACCACCACACTACATCCACTCATTGCGGACGTACTCAGAAACCTTTGGGTACTTCATCTCATAAGAAGGCTAGCCACCAAGGGCTGTGATCATGGGACTCCAACTGTTCGGCAAGGCCAGGAGGAGGACCATAGCTTGAGGCTAAGATTTGACCTCTCAACCGGTGGCTACACACTCTGTTGCGAGAGACTCAATCAACTACATGTTCTCCATGACAGTATCTCCTTTTTTGGCTCAAAGGGTGACAATTTGTTTGAAGATGTAGAGCTGATTAGCAAGGTTGTTGACTAGTAGATGGAGCAGAGTTTTGACCATCCTTCTACAGCCAGGGTGCATCCTTGGATGTGCCCAAGTTGTGGTGGACACAACGCCAATACAAGGACTGGAAATGCCCTTTTATTGTGCTTCTTGAATGCCTCCTTCTCCTCAAACAATGCAGATTCCGGGGGAACTGTCTCTTCACCCTTGACAAGGTCAAGCAGTCCCTTGTCGTGGAGGAAGACCTCAAACCACCACCTCCACAAGGCAAAGTCTATCACATCAAACTTGAGGACATTGCAGCTACTCTCTTGCTCATTGCTGGTCATGGTTTGCTACTAGAAGACTGAACACAAGATGGCTTGAGACCGCTTAAAGGTGTGGGTCCAGAACCCTTTGTTGGCCTGAGGGTGAGTGTGCATCCTGGAGGATCCCTAACTGTGGCTGGTTCACAATACCAACTTTGTTTTTGGAGAGACTTAATCTGTGGAGGGAACTGGTTCCAAGGATGGTAGAACACTGGCCAGAGATACTGGCAGTACATTTGGTCTCAATGTAATAGAAATGAAATCTTGATCAGGCACCAAAACAGTGGAATTTTATAGCCACTTATAGCAGATTTCCAAAACACCAAAGCATGCCTGATTTGAAGCTTCCTAGCAGATTCTATGGATGATAGAGTATCCCTTGGTAGGCAGTCCTTTTTCCCACCTAAGAAGACATTCCTTCCCTCCTCTAGAAGCATCTGTCCCTTCCTAAATTCCTCAGCTTATTTCTAATAGGTGGAAAGGTATCAAAAAGACCAGAAAACCTCTAGATGTCTTGTACAACAAGCTTCTCTGTCGAGAAGGTTTGCCACCTTCCTAGGACTTCCCCTAGCCTTCTACAAACTTAGAGAGGTACTCTAGAAGTTGATGTAGCTTCTTGGCACCTATTTTACACCTCCCT
This sequence comes from Penium margaritaceum, assembly GCA_023375785.1. Taxonomy (NCBI): domain Eukaryota; kingdom Viridiplantae; phylum Streptophyta; class Zygnematophyceae; order Desmidiales; family Peniaceae; genus Penium; species Penium margaritaceum. The sequence goes on from SZWC01003477.1 coordinate 16,933, forward strand.
TGAGGCAAGGTAGAAATGAAAGTCATGGAACTTGAACATGGGCACTTGCATCTAGGGGTAGACAATATTAACCATTAAGCCACTTGGGCTTGCCTTTTTGGTGTTCTTTTTTGGAGTCACTGCTGCCATGGTGAGGAGCACAACTCCAACAGATGGTGTGATGAAGGTAAAGCAGAGTGCAGAGAGGCCACTCCAAAGAGACCAGTCACACTAAAGCACAAGCTTCAGAAGAGCTACAACATGTGGCAATGGCGGTTGCGGAAAAAGAAAAGCTACAGCTCCCATTCAGGCATGCTCAGATAGACGCGCAAGGGACAAAGAGGCCATTCAAAGAGGTCACTACAATTGGCCATGACAGTCGCTGAGAGAGATCGGCAATGGCTGTGAATTTGACGTGCTCAGAAAAGTGCCCCGTGGATGCACAAGAGGGTCAAAAGGGTTGCAGTATGTGGCAGCAAAAGTCGCGGGAAGATCTCGCTAACGGCTGTAACGTTAGCCTGCTCAGACAATCACACCGGGAATGCACAAGTTGTTCAGTGGATGATTGTGCCTGAGGTGTTCTTTGAGCACATGAAAAGTTGGGAGAGAGAAGCACCGATCACAGGAGAAGCTTGGCGACGGCCATGGTTTGGACGGGCCCAGACAGGCATGTCAGGGCTGGTGGCGGATAGCAGGAGTCACGGTCAAATGGAGAGTGGTGGTGCTCACTTGATGCAGGTTTGGCTAGGGCTAGGGTTGAATCGTCAAGAATCCATGAGTGGCGAGAGAGGGCCCAAGAGGTAGGTTTGAGGGTCTTGTGCTTGAGGGGAGGGCTATACCCTTCATGCTCTCATACCAATATTAACTCCTTTTTACACTTGAGGAAGGTGTGTGAGAGGAGAATGAAGGGAAACCACGGTGCACACGCTATGGATCAAAGCTTGAGGTACTTAGAAACTTCGAGTACAAGAGTTGGTACAAGTGAGCCTAAGAGTGAGAGTTAGTTCACAGGGGTGAACATGACTCTTGGATGTGCATCAAATGCACCAGGATCACACTACCACGTGGGGGTAGAGCCTGATAACTCAGAAAATACCAAAGATGACTACCCTGAATAAATCTGGTGATGCCCCCGTAAGGATCAGCACCCGGTAATAGCAGTGGAATCCCACGGAAACCCACAAGTGGGTTTGGAGACAGCCCTGGCATCCTAAATTGTCAAAGGAATAGAGCTCCCCACAAGCAAAATCAACGGTGAGGATTAACGATTTTGAAAAATTGCAGCACCTACTCTGCCTCTCTGGACTGCTGATGAAGCTTTTCAACTTGAACTGTGCATCATATTTCTTGTTGAACATTTCAAAACATGCGATGGCAGTGGAGTCAATCCAGCCCCATGGTGGAGTCCAGGATTCTTCCTAGGTCAAATTAATGTGCTTGAGATGTAGTAAGCATGCGTTGAGGATGTGAGGCCAGTCATGCGAGCATTTGATCAGGTTCTATCAGTCTCCTACTGCTGTTGGATGTATTTTAGATCAGAATACCAATAAAAAGCCGTTCCATACAAAATCAAGGCCATAAGAACATTTTTTTTATTTAAATTTTGAGTCAAGAATTGGTGATGTACACTTTCAAACTCACCAGCCACATGTGCACATTCGTTCCTCTCACGTTTTATGGATCAAACCAGTCGGGGTGGGTCAGATGAATGTGGGGTGCACTCGAGAGTTGGTTATTCCTCTTGGTAGGCACTAACTGCCAGACCTGTGAAGCTGAAAGCTCCTCCACTGCTGCATTTAGGTGTTGGAGTAGATGGTAGATGAGGTCCCCAAGCATCCAAATCTCTGATAGAGTTTTTCGTTGATTCGTGGAGAGTTGAGTTTGTTTTCCATTTTCAGGGACTTACCATAGCAATGATACTGAAATGTACATCTTAGTGACAACATCGTGGTTGTGGCATGTGGGGGGCAAGCGGAGACCACCATGGGTCCTGTTTTGGTCCAGCGGTTCCCTGTACTTGGCATAATCAAAACCTTTTTTCCAACAGCCATTTTGGTTCTTAGCAGAATATTTTCTTAAACATTAAAGGCTTGTGTGCACATGAAGGGGTTGTGAATTTTGTATCTTCATGCATGCATGGAATGTGTGCCAGGTGGTGCCAGTTGGTTCATGCAATGAAGGCATTGGAGAGAATTAGGTTTCCATATCTGCCACTTGGTGCCACATACATCATGTAATTGAGCCATTGGACAAACCAAATTTGCGACATCACCACGTGGCAGGTGACTTATTGTGAATCAGGGATATTGCAAGTAAATATCTTACATGTCATTCCATGTCAGCATAGCCGATTGACACCATTGCATTTGCTCCTTCCTTTCCTCCCCCTTCCACACCAAGTGTATCTCTTGCATCACCCAACCCCCTACCAAGACTCTGACCTCACACATAACATTTCAATCTCAATCCATCAGTCAATCCCTCCTCCCTAGTTGTCATCAGAATGAGACAATGTTTTTCAACCGAAGGTAGTCAAATTTAGCTTCGAGCACTAAATGCTCCAGGGCCGTCTCTTCAGCCTCACCCAGTGTTTCAGCAACTCCAATATTCGTGGTCACCCAGGCCTTATACTTCCTTCTGGGATCCACCAAGGCAATGTTGCCTCACAGGCAACTTCCTAACCAAGGAGCTTCCCCGCCATGTGGGTAAGTGGCCTATTCTTACCAACAAGTCTGGATTCAGCTGTGGCGGCTGTGAAGATATTGTCTGGCATGTGTGACCGAATCAGAGGCCATTTTTTTAGTCCAACGGCAACATCAAAACGTGCCGTCATCTACCCCCAACAGCCCAAGATGTGCTAGGGCTTGAGTGTTAGCCGGCACCTCCTGTGCGTTGGAAGACACATAATGTGCAGTTGTAGAAGGGAGTGGGTGAAGAGTAGGGGATTGCAGATATTTCCTTGGTATGGTTAAAGCCATGGCAGAAGAGACACCATGAGCAAGAGTCCGTACATGCCGGCTTCACACTCCAGGACAGCAACGATGAATAGCCAAAGCAGCAATTGAAGCAGCAATCTACTGCTCACCCCACTCCATCAACACATCTGGAAGGAGAAATGTTCCTCTTTCATGTCACCCGAGCTGCTTATTTCAGGTAGATATCCCTCACCCAGAATGCTGAGTGCAAGGCTAACAAGAAGTGCCTGCTTGCCATTGCAAAGGTCATAGCTATCACAGAAAACCCCATCCGAGAATCCGCCATGCTGAAAGTTCTGAAGAGTGCCTGCAACACATCCAACAGTGTCTGCCTTTCAGCTGGTCTACAGTTGTGAAGGACCTGACCCTGACACTGGACAAGGAGCTGGCAGAGCTCGACATCCCGCTGAAGCAGGCGTAGGATGTCTACAGGACAAGTCTCAACCAAAGAAGTTGTCATATGAACAATTGTAGATCACTCAGATCTTCCAAAACATTTTGAAAGAATCATTGAATATTTGTCTGTATTATGCATTGAAATGAATATGGTTGCTGAATATTTAAATGTAATCCCCTATGGCTTTGACTATAGCTTTAGCCCATTTGGATAAATCAAAACTGTAAATTGCATATGTTAGTGGAAGATGGTTGGAATATTTATGATGATCTCATCCATGGGTGGAGAATGCGGGGCCAAACACCTCTCCTCTCACACAAGTTGGGTGAGTGAGGCAGAAATGATCAAGAAGGTGGAACTGGATGCTTTTGGTTTGTGGGACGCAACAAGGAACTTGAGGATAATGGTGTTGGTACAAAAAATGAGGGAGGTGAAGTTGGTAGAGAGCCACAAAGACAATGATTGCAGGCAAGGGCAATGGAAAACACAATGTCAAAGAATGAGTTTTGCTAAATAGTACAAGTATGCAATTTATCCTTTCTGACTGAAGCAAGTGCATCTCACAACAGGTATCAAGAATAATACTACATTTTTCAGTACATGAAAATTATTTTTAAATCAAGAGGGATGAATTTATGTTGGTGCATAGTGACCTCAACTTAGAATGGGAGTTTTGTAACTTATCCTTCCAGAGATTTTATAGAATGGGGTTTGCATTGTTGTGCAATGAAGCAAGGGAAGATCTTTGTCAGCAATGATAGGGATGGAGGGGAGTCATATGATGGAATGTTTTAATGTCCTAGAGGTACAAAAATCCCGTAACTCTACGCATGGAATCTCTATCATTATATTCACAGTCCACCATGTTGGAACTTTTGGATTCCCATGCCAATAAGCCAGCGAAATGTTACCAGATTCTCTAACCTTTCCTTTGTTGTTTCGGATATTCTCTATAGCTCTGAAGACTTTCTGGAAGTTCAGACAGAACTTTCACAAGCCATGTTTGTTTTCTAATTTTATTTGGTTGACTTGTATGTAGCACTGAAAGTCTGTAGACATGTGTCAATATTATCATGATCCCCTGCTTTCTTATGAGAGTTTCTTGAAGAAAACACTGAGGATGCGGCTTTGTAATTTTTACTTGAATCGAGCACCCAATACCTCAAGCATCCTTAATTGATTCTTCTGCACTTCTACACACGTGCTCGGTAGTTCTGAAACTTTCTAAAATACATTTACTGCTGCTTTCTAGTTACTCAAGTGTGCAATTTTCCAAAGTGATATTATACTCCACAAATCCTACCTGTCAGCCATCTTCAGTCCACAACACCCTTGGTATCATGGGACAGCTGTCCTGGAGGGTCACACTGGGACTTTCATCCTACGTGAAAACATTACACAAAACTTCAGCGCATCCCTACATACTTTACAAAATAAAACCATGAACGAAACAAGCACACTTGGAAACAAGAAACATTGCAATGGCAACGACTGCAGAGGTAAAAGGACAACATCACTTCACTTCACAAGATTCTCCAAGGAGTGCAGGCAACATAATAAAAAAAATAGTACGCTAACCAACAAATGGCTAGCGTCTAGGGCGGGTGAGGGAGGAAGGACGGGAAGAGGCCCCCCTGCTGCCCCCTCTCCCCCTGCTGCCCCCTCTGACGGTGAGGCCTGCGTTTCGGCAAGCGTAACTTGGGCTACACTTGGCTGAATTGCGCATGGTTTGGTCCATTGGAGAGCCCATGACTAGCCTTATAAATGTTCAGATCATTTCCATGTATAAAAATGAATGAAGAATTGTGCAATTCCCTTTGCAAAACTTATTATCACTAAATTCCAACTCACATAGCGTAAGGCAACCAGAAAGCTCATGCTCAGTCTCAGATTTGCCCAAAACGTAAGACGTGAACCACTAGAGAAGGTCAAACCTTTGTGGGGACCGCACCTGGTAGATTTCCCGACACAAGGATTACAGGCCCACAAGTCTGATCATCTCCAACATTCACGTCTTCTGCAGTACACAGAACAAAGTCTCCATGAAGTTCTGAGAACCTGTTGGTGTAAAAATTGTGCAAATGGCGCAAACGGAGATGCAGTCCAGCCAGAAGTATACGGGCGGCCCAACTTTTTGACTAGGGAGGTGGCAGTTTGATCTGCACCTTGTGCATAAGGGGCTGTTGGGGGTCATGGTGGGAACAAAGGTCCTCGCAGAGGCGAAAACTGTGGATGGGAAGAGGCAGGCGTGCAAAAAGAAGATGGAGGTACTCATGCTCTTGGTGTTTGAGACAGCCGAGTTGTAGTGGGGCTACTTCTAAGGCAAGCCGGCAACCAAAGCTTGGCAAAAACTCTGCACCATCCACCAATCCAAGTCGCTTGTGAACAAAATCTTTGCGATGAAGGGGCTCCTCATGGTGAGAATCGAGGAGGGAGATGATGTCATCTGCATCATGCAGTAGATCGAGTCGCTCGTGTAAACGTTCAATGACATGGGGTGGAAGATCAACACGCAGATGCAAGCGATGGCCCTCCTCATGGCCCCACTAGACAGTTCGGATCCACTCATCATCATCCTCGGAGGGTGGTCAGAGGACAAGCTTAACTACGGCACGGTCACAGAGTACATCCATAACGAGGCGTACTGAAGAAGTTGCGGGGAGGCCTCGTCTTCCTCATCGGCCCTTGTCATCAAAATGCATGGTGGCGGAAGCGGGGGCAAGGGGAGCAGCAAAAAGGACGGTCGCAAGAAGGGCACCAAGAAAGGTGCTTGCCGCAACTGCAACAAGGAGGGTCACCAGGCCCATGAGTACCCAAAGGAGGCAATGGCCGGCTGAAAATACACAAAAGGCAAGTCGCTTCTCAAAGGAAACAAGAACCACTTCCTCAAGAAGGCCAACAGGCGGTACCTAGATTGCGTTGCCGAGGAGCACCCCCAGGTCGAGAAGGTGGGGATCGTCACCTATAAGAAGTCATCCATGTCAATGGTGCTCACGAACGACAAAGTCAAGCCAGCGGCCAGCCAAGGTGACATGGAGGTGGAAGTCGTGCTGGGCGGTAAGAAGGAGCTATGCACCATCCATGATGTGCAACACGTCCCCTGCCTGCGTGACTTCTTGAGTGTGTGCCATTTGACAGATGAGGGCTATGAGGTGATCTTCTGCAAAAAAAGGTGCGGTGGTGCGCAATGACGGTGGCCGCGAGGTTTTACTGGAGGCAAAGCGCAAGGGAGGTCTCTTTATCGTGGAGACCAAAGTGATCCCTGTGGCATTGGATACAACAGACTCATAGGAGCATGTCATGAACATGGCCAAGGGAGGAAGCGATGATTTAGAGCTCTGGCACTGACATTTGGAGCATTCGGTGCCCACAACCATTAAAGAGATGACAAAAAGCGATGATGTGTAGCCTTGTTATTGACGGCATAGCAGATGCAGCAGCAGATTCAGAAGCATACAAAACGTTCAAGCCTTGAATTTTGAGGAAGGCGCAGCGCAAGCTGTTCAACGATAACGTGGCTTGCACAAAGGACCTGCTGGAGGTCGTTCACAATGACGTGTGTGGACCATTCAAAACACCTTCAAACAGCAGCCTTAGATACTTCATCACCTACATTGATGCATGCAGTAGGAAGCTCTTCATGTACTTTATGAAGCAGAAAGGTGAGGTCCTCGACCAGCTGAAGGATTACGTCACAGCGGTAGAGAGGCAGACTGGCCGGAAGGTCAAAGCGCTACGCAGTGACAATGATGGAGAGTATGTGGGCAATAGTCAGTGGATGAAGCAACATGGCATCAAGTGGAAACCCAATATGCTGTACTTGTCATGGTCCAATGGAGTTGTAGGATGGACAAACCAGACACTACAAAACATGGTGCGGACCATGCTTATGGATGGAGGGCTGCCGCGAGGGTTGTGGGTAGAGCCTGTGCGTACACTGAGGTACACAATAAACTTCACCGCAACAGCGGTGCTTATGGGTAAGGGCAACTTGAGGACTCTGTAGGAGGTTTGGAGCAGGTGCAAGCCAATCGTGGCACACTTGAAGGTGTTTGGATGTAAAGCGTACATGATGGTATAGGCAGCCCAATGACGTGACAGCAAGCTGGAACTGCGGACAAAGCCGTGCTTGTTCCTCAGCTACGAGAGTGCGCAAAAGGCATAATGACTTTGGGATCTGTGCACACAAGAGATCACACCCGTGATGTTGAGTTTGACCAGCACTAGAGCTTCAGTAGCAGCAACAACAACATGAGCGTTGAAAACACTCCAAAACAGGGGGAGTGGTTCCAGCTCCTTGACAATCAGAAGGAGCAAAGAGACGCAAAGATCAATGATGTAGCATTAGAGTGCGGTGGTGCAGAAGAGACAGCAGCCAACACGGAGGATTCTGACAATGATGCAGCTGCGCTAGAGATCCTGTAGAAAGATCTGTCCGAGGAGGTACTACGAGTGCCGAAGTGCATACTCTCGGCGGAGTTTGCGTTGGGCATTGAGGTTAAAGGGGGGAGAGACCCCTGTTATCCAGAGGAAGTGGAGTCAGAAATGTCGTTGCAAAGTCATGAGGCGCCACTAAAACTGTTGCGTTGTAACAAGAGACAGCGGAGAGCGAGGAAGCTCTTTAAAGCACGTACAGGTCGATGGATCGGCATGACGCGGTGCATGCTGGCTGCATCAGCAAAGCCAACGAACGTGGAAAAGTGCTTGCACATCTTGAGGGGGAGCAGTTGGACGCTGCCATCAAGTTGGAGTTGGCGTCCATTGCTGAAAATGACAAGTGCGAGCTAGTTTCATAGGCCAAAAAATGCCAAGGTCATCAGATCTAAGTGGGTCTTTAAGACCAAGTTCACAAAAGAAGGTATGGTGGACAAGTACAGGGCGTGGATTGTGGTGAAGGGGTATGCAGAGCGTAAGGGTGAGTACTATAATGAAACGTTCAACCCCGTTACCAAGTTCACAAGCATCTGGGCAATCCTTATGGTGGTAGCCGCGAGGAAGATGGAGTTCCACCAGATGGATGTAAAAAGGCCTTCCTGAATGGCATCATCAACAAATAAATGTACATGGAGGTGCCGGAAGGGATGCAAGCAACAAAGGGCAAGGTGTGCAAGCTGCAAAAGTCCTTGTACGGGCTAAAACAATCACCCTGATGGTAGTACCAACACATGGATAACTTCATGGCACAACTTGGCTTCAAGGGCTATCAGGCGGATTATAGCGTGTATGTTTGGCGTAGCAAGAAGCTCTATCAGATTGTTGCAATCTATGTGGATGAACTGATCTTGTGCTTCTCAGACCTCCTGAGCCTACAGCAGCTGAAAGAGTAGCTGAGCAGGAGGTTCTAGATGTTGGACATAAAGGAGCAGGAATTCTGCTTTGAGGTGAGCATCACATGGAACCATGGGACGGGAACGCTTGAGCTGGAGCAGGCGTAATACATGGCCAAGGTGCTGAAGCAGTACGACATGGAGGACTGCAATCAGTCTCTAGTCCACTCTCAAAAACATGTGAACTGAGTGCAGCAATGGTGCCACAAATAAAAGTAAAGCGGGAGGATATGGTAGGAGTGTCCAACCAATTGGTAGTGGACAGCCTCATGTACGCCATGGTCGTGACTCGACCGGACCAGTCCTACGCAGTGGGCCAAGTCAGCAAATACGTGGCCGATCCAGGGCCACTACACTTGCAGGTGGTCAAGCACATCCTCTCCTACTTCCATGCGACGCGGCGTGCATGCCTGAGGTTTGATGGCAAGGGTCAAACAGGCCCCTTGCGTCTGTTCTGCTATACGGATGCACACTATGCTAGCAATGTGGACAAGCGGAAGTCCACATTTGTCTAAGTCTTCTTCCTCGGTGGTGTAGCGGTCTTGTGGTGCAACACAAAGTATTGAGTGGCCGGGCTTGGCATGACCAGCTATGATGGGCTAGAGGGTGCAGCAGAAGATTAGTGAGAGAAAGCAGGAGTAGCAAGCATGGAAGGTGCTAGGGGGAGAGTGTTGAAAGTTTGCCCCACCTCATGCTCAAGTGTGGCGCCGGGAGGCACTAACGATCCGCCAGAGAGAGGAAAATCCTTGCATTTGGATCTAGACATTGAAGGATTTCCCAGATCCTAAAATGGAGGATTGAACCTTGAATTGAATGAGTTATTAAATCCGGTGGAAGTTATCTCACTGGAATCAGAGAAGTAACGAGGGAGATATGAGCTTCCAAAGTTGGGGTGTGTCCTGCGGCTCTGGGAGCCGGCCACGACTCAACTGCTTGTGAAAATTCGACCGGACCGAGTGACAAATGTCCATCTTAGTATTAAGCCTTAGAAGAATGCCAAGGCATCTGATGAATAAGATCCACCGGAACCAGTATAACAGGTTGTCACTGAGAGACAGCCAAAATCCTGGCTCGGAGTCCGAAACTCGGAAGTACAGTTTGTTACTCAGGAACTGTGAAAAATTTGACTGCAAGTGCGCGGACAGGTTTCAAACCCTGTCACACCCCATCATCAAACTCAACCCAAAAGTAGCGAAGGTGCATTGAAACACTGTAGGGGATGCCTCCATCACGTGCAAAAGGATCTGCGCCTTGGGAAGGGTGCTTCGCACGTGAAGGGAGGCGCCACAACGTGTGTGCACCATGGAGGCGTTAGGTATTCCTGTGGTGGGTGAGGCCTGCGCTTTTCCCTTTGTAAAACTGATGGTCTCTCAGTTCCTACTCACATAGCGTGGGGTAACCAGAAAGCTTACGCTCAGTCACAGATTTGCCCAAAACAAAGTATTTGAACCACTAGAGAAGGTCAATCCTTAGTGGGAACCGCACCTTGCGGATTTCCCGACAGAGGCAACTTGTTCCAAGGATCGCAGTTTACTGGTCAGAGAGTGTTGCAGTGATTTTTGCCACAGTTGATTGAGAATGAACTCTTACTCCAGGCGCACAAGTAGTTGTAGTTTATAGCCACTGATCTAAGCATTTCAAAACACAAAAGTATGTAAAATATGACTCTTCCTTACAGATTTTATTGCTTCTAAAGTATCCCTTGTTAGGATGTCCTTTTCTGACCTAGGAAGGTATCCCTTCCCTCCTGTGGAAGCTTTTGTCCCTTTCTAGATTTCTTGGCTTGCTTCTACTAGGTGGGAAGGTATCCAGAAGATGAGGCAACCTCTAGTTTCCTTGTGGACCAGGCTATCCGTTCTAGAAGGTATGGCCCCTTCCTGGACCTTACCATATTCTTCTAGAACCCTAGAGAGGAACTCTAGAAGTTGAACTAGCTTCCTGGTGCCTATTTGCCACCTCCCTTGAGGCAGGACAGAAGTTCAACTTTCGGGACTTGAACTCGGATGCTTGCCTCTAGAAGTAGACACCATTGAACACTAAGCCACTTGGGCTTGTTTTTTTTGTCTTTTGTTTTGGAGTCAGTCCTTCCATGGTGAGGAGCACAACTCCAACACCATGTCCTTCACATCAAATCTGCTACATTGCTGCCCCTTGAGATCATCTAATGGTCCCGATAAAGAAGATCAAACAATTAGGTCATCAACGTAAAATGTGACCAACATAGTCCCATGTTGCCTCCCATGCACGTACATGCTAGGATCATTGTTGCAGTGCATAAAAGACTCCTTAACCATGAATGTATCCATGTCCTCAGACCAATGTATTGGCACTTCCTTTAGTCCATAGAGCTGCCCGAAGCATGAACTCCCATTGGAACCTCCATCAGCACCTCCTTGTCAAGTTTGCCATGAAGAAAGGCTGTCTTGACATCCATTTGGCAGACTTCCATGTTCTTGACAGCAGCCATGGCGAGCATTGATCGGTTGGAGGCAAACTTCACAACGTGAGCAAATGTCTCAACATACTCTACAATAGGGCATTGAGAGAACCCTTTGCTTCCACCCAAGTCTTGTAAATTTGTATCTTGCCATCCAGTTTCTTTTTGCTTTCAACACCGACATGGACCCACAATGTAACCTCCGACAGGTCTGTCCACCAGCACTCATGTCAAATTCTCCGTAATGGAATTGATTTCATTGCGAATAGCTTCATCCAGGTCAGAATTTTCAGGATGAGTGAGTACCTCTACGACAGACATTGGCTCCTTTTGAACCATGAACGAATAGTTGAAGCCTGTCCATCCACCCCTATCTACATGGTAATGCTGCCGAGGTACTTTGAGACGTGAACTGCTCATTGGACCTGTTGGCTATTGCTGCCAATGTGGAGGGTGCAGATATTTCTCATCATAGATGATGGGAGATGCATCCTCCTCATGGTCTAGGGGATCAGATACGTTGGACTTCGTTTTTGATTCCTCCGAGTAATCTTCATCAGCTCTTCTCCATGTTGTACCAGACAGCCCAAGCCATTGTGATGGTGCTTCATCTCCCTCCTTAAGGAGAGTAAGTCAGTCTCCCTATTTTGGAGTTTTCTCAAGTTTGAGAAGATCTCCCTTCCTCACAGATCTTTTGTGGAGATCCACATTTCTTCTGCGGATGACCTTCTTGGCTCCTTGGTCCCACAGTCTAAAAGCTTTGAGGATAGGGTTGTTGCTGATGGAGTTGCACTTTTGTGCTCTTGCATCTAGCCTTTTAGGGCCCCCACCGACCTGGCCCTTGGCAAAGCCGGTACAACAAGACACCTTTAGATGGGAGGCATCTGGCTTCTTGCCTGACCATGCTTCTTGCGTTGCCTTTAGCTGTAGTGCCTGCTTCTTCTTGCCTCTCCTCTTGAGAGATGTTGCAGGTGTGAGGTTCACAAGATAGACAGGCGTACGTGCTGCTTCAGCCCAGAACCTAGGAGGTTGCCTGGCATGAAAGAGCATGCACCTTGTCATGCCCAGGAGGGTGTGGTTCACCCTCTCTGTTACGCCATTTCTTGAGGTGAGTAGTAGGTACTTTTCTGATGCTTGATGCCCTGTATCTTCAGCCACTCCCTACGGGCTTTGTAATCTTCCCTGTTGTCTGTCGTGAATGCCTTCACCTCCTCACCAATCTAGGGACAATGGCTTGAACATTTTACTTCACCTTGCGTTTCTTTTTAAGAGAGTATATCTGGACCTTGCAGCTGTTGTCATCCATGTAGGTGTGAAAGTATCTGCTGGCTTTGTTGGATAATATACAAAAGGGACTACACCAGTGTTGTTAGGGATACCTCAAACATCAATACATTGATGTCCACATTGATGTATCAATGTATCCATGCTGTGAAACATGGATGTTGATAGTACATCGATGGGCTGTCCCACGACCAGGGGGCAATACATCTTGTAAGTAACACAAGTCAGGTTGTAAAAACACATTTTCTCTGTAATAGTTTCATACATAGCTTGAAAATTGTATTTATAAGTGTACTGCATGATGGCCACATTTCTACATTTCCATGTGGCCATAGATCCACAGTGTACACATCATGCACTTGAGGAAGATTTCAGTCACCCATGTTGAACAATTATGAGCACTTCAGTGCAACAACATCCCACATTCCTGCAAAGTTGTGTTGCAGAATTTGTTCTAGATATCATGTCACATCATGTGACTCTACTTTGCCACTTGCAAACATGATGGCTCCATGGCCATAGCTTCTGAAAAGCAAACATTCATAGGACTGACAACTGGAGCATGGAACATGTGAACATCTGAGTGTCAAAGCAAAGCAAATGTCATAGCAAATGTTTCCCATGGCATGTGGGAGATGCATGCAATCTGCAAAACATTTTGCCACAGCCATGCAGGTCCCTTGTACTTCTTTTTCTTTGCTCCAGCACTGCCGACACCGCCAGTACCACTTGCTCCGCCAGCACCGCCAACACCACCAGCACCACTTTCTGCTAGCACTGCTAGCACCTACAGCAACTGTCTTCCTGGTTGGCCTGGTGTAGCTGGGGCCAGCACCAGCAGCAGGTCCAGATCCCTGGGCTGCTGTCACAGAGGAGACAGCTCCTGCACTTGCATTTTCAGCCTGGTCTGCCTTCTCTACAGCAGCTACATGGGCACGGGCTGCAGTCTGAGTCGTGTCGTTTGCTTTTGTAGCTGCGGGCTGCCCTGCTGCTTCCTGCTCCATGAACTCCTCAAGCTCTTTGCAACTGCACACTGGGCATGCGTAGTTGGCCCTGTCTCCAGCTGGTGTTGCTGCAGCACCACCCTGGCTCCCACTCTTCTCCTCAACCCCGTTTTCCTCTCCATCTCCCTCCTCTTCCTCCTCCTCTTCCTCCTCTCCCTCGTCCCCTTCCTCCCCTCCTCCCACCCCTCCCCCACCCTCCTCATCCTCAGGCAGGCTGGTAAGCTTGGTCCGCTCACCATAATCGACATTGTCCGAGACGTCTTTGTCGTGGAGCCAGTTTAAATCTGTAGACCTGCGCTTGCTGCAACCTTTGTAATGCTTGCACAGGCACATGTTGCAACGCACAAGCAGCTTGAGTGTGCGGACGTGCAAGAGGTTGCAACGTGCAATGTGAATGTGTTTTTTAGCACTAAAAATGTACTCAATCTCTGATGACAAACATGGCTGCATCAACAGCTTCATTGCAAACTTGCGCGATGCGGGCATGGCACCAAGGTAGAGCTCATGTCACTCGTGCACAGGCAACAGACCTATGCTCACCTTGGGATCGACGGCCTTGGCACGTGCGTTCGACTTGGGAGTTTTTAGTGGGTCCACATCCACTGCAGTCTGGCCGTTCTCAAAGGTACGAATCTGGGCCTGGACTGCATCGTGTTTGGCACTGGGCACAAGGGCATCCTCTCCATGGCCAACCACATTGTGAAAGTCTCGGCATCATCGCTGAGGATGTTGCCAAAGTGCGATGGGTGCAGATGACAGGCCACGGCGCACACAGGGCATGCCATGTCGGACTTCCAACATTGTGACAGGAAGCCCATGGCATACTGCACATGGGCCTGGCCCACCCGTGCGGGCTTGCTTCCCCTCGGCTCTGCAAGTACACACAGCTTCTCCACGCAGTCCAGCAGACCCTCGTAAATTTCTGCAACCCCCTTGCCCGGGTGGTCCGCAATGCAGAGCACTTCGACAAGGGGACTCAGCAGGTCATGCATCTCCCATAGCTGTATCTGGAAGACGCGCTGGCTGACCAAGACACGTACTGACTTCTTGCCCACCTGAAACTCCACCTCATGGTCCTGCCCCATTGTCTTCCGGCCACGGTTGTTCAAAATCTTGAGCAAGAAGGGACGCATGTCCAGCATGTGCTGGAGGAAAACGTGCGCCGTTGTGAAGCAGGTGTCATACTTAGGAAGAAGAACCTGGCCACCGCTCTCCTACTTTAGCCTGGACTGCGGCATGTTGTTGTTGCAGAAGAAGGTCACCACCTTCTGCACCCTTGACAGTACCGCCGCATCCCGGTCCGTCTTGTTGATGTCCTTCATGATGAGGTCAACATTGTGGGAACAGCACCCTTGGAAGAAGATTCGTGGGTACTGCTACTTGTGGTCCTCAAATGCCCTCTTGTTGATGTTGGTATTTTCGCAGATGATACCAAAGATGTTGCCCTTGCCCACCGCCACGATGGCAGCCTCAATCATGCTTGCCATGTGGTTTCTATTACGCACCATGCTGCATGCATCACACAATAACACATGACAGGACCCCTGGATGTTCACCGCCATGGCATTGTAAATCAGACGGGACTGCTCGTCTGTCCACTCATCCACCACCACACTGCACCCATAGATGTCCCATTTCTGCTTTAGCGGCTCATCCAGGGCCTCTAGTCCCTTGTCCAGCCATGGGAGCAGCACTTCCACCACCTTGTCTGTATGAGGCAGGCAAAAGGCTGGAGTTGTGTACTTGGCAGAGTACAGCACGTCCATGAGCATGTTGTGCTTGCAGAATAAGATGGGTAGCATGCCTATGCACATCAACTTGATGGTGTTAAGCTGGAATTTCTCGTTGTTTGCTTGCCGAATGAACCTTTCCATGCTGATCTGCCGCATGCTTGCCATGCGATTGACGTTAACAATGGGCATGGACCTGAGGATGCTGACAGCAGTCTCAGCAGCAAGGCGGGTAGCAGAAACCTCGGCCTCACGTTCTGCTTCCTCCTCGGAGTTGATGGCAGTGATGCTCGCCCTCTCACTCTTGGGTACTCTCTCCCTCTCTTTCCACAGCCACAACCACAACACTCGCTTATCCTGTGTACCACAGGGATTGCCCTTGTCATTGTATAGCAGCACACTGAATAGCCTCCATTCCCCAGTTAGCACAGGGGCACGCTCCAAACTGTAGGCATCACGTGCCAATGGTGGTGGATTCGGGCCCTTTGCGACGGTGGTGTTGGACTTACCAAAGAGGTATGGTCAATCGAGGCCATTTCATGCCCTGGTTTTTTGGTGTGTGCATTGAGTGTGCTCTCATTAAAGGGAATTCGTTGCACTTGTCCCTACATTCCTTCTATTGTGCATGACAGGAGTGTACTTTTGTCTTTCATGGCTGCCAATTTCTCTTCTTAGGAGGGACGTTAGTGCGTGGGGCTAGTGTATGTGGGAAGTGCGCTCTGTCACCATACAAAAGAACACTATGAGCGCACTCAGTGTGTGAATTTGTCTCATGTGTCCTAGAAAAATCTGAGTTTTGTCTTATATGGCCAAAACAATCACTCCTTAAGAGGTACCTCAGTGCGTGGGGCTAATGCATGGGGTGAGTGCGCTCAGTCACCATACAAAAGTACACCAAAAGCGCACTTAGTGCGCTCATTTCTCTTTCATGTCCTAAAATTCCTTTCCTTTTGTCCTCCATGGCCAACAGTTTCTCTTCTTAGGAAAGATGTCAGTGCGTGGGGCTAGTGCATGTGGTGAGTGCGCTCAGTGACCATACACCAAAAGCGCACTCGGTGCGCTCATTTGTCTCATATGTCCTAAAAAACTTTTCCTTTTGTCCTAGATGGCCAAAGGTTTCTCTTCTTAGGAGGGACATCAGTGCGTGGGGCTAGTCTATGTGAGAAGTGCGCTCTGTCATCATACATAAGTACACTATGAGTGCACTCAGTGCGTGATTTTGTCTCATGTGTCCCAAAAGAATCTGAATTCTGTCTTATATGGCCAAAAAGATGACTCCTTAAGAGGTACCTCAGTGTGTGGGTCTAGTGTATGTGGTGAGTGTGCTCAGTCACCACACAAAAGTACACTAAGAGCGCACTCAATGCGCTAATTTTTCTCATATGTCTTAGTCTGATCGACTCTTGTCCTATGTGGCCACAAACTTCCCTTCTTATCATTATGTTGTACTATAAAATTCGTAAAAAATTTAGGTTAAAACCTATCTCCATATTTCATGTTACATTATGTATTTCTATTCTTCTTTAGGGCCACTCCCAGTGTCATATTCCGCAATTACACGTGAAAGTGTACCTGGAGAATTAACAGTCATACTTGGTGCAGTTTGAACGTCTTTTACACGGATTATTTAGCATCTCACTGGTCAAATTCTTTTTTGGACGTAGAGATCTTTTTAACATCAAAATAGTACTACTCTTTCATTCCTCGCTTCCGCTATCTGTTTCGTGCGCTTTTCCCTTTGCATCGCTTTGCAAACTTGATGACCGGCTACTTAACGACGACCGTTTATGAGGAATCTAATCAGAAGTATTCCGCCTGTTTCATCACTCGAGTCCTTGCAATCCATTCTAGAGAAGCCCCCCCCGTGTACTAGGGCAGTGCATGTGACAAGTGAACTTCAAATGAGTGGTGAAGTGCACTTATCACACACTGAGTGTATGGACGCCTTAGGATGACACTACTGAATTGGTTTCGCCAAGAGAT
This sequence comes from Penium margaritaceum, assembly GCA_023375785.1. Classification (NCBI taxonomy): domain Eukaryota; kingdom Viridiplantae; phylum Streptophyta; class Zygnematophyceae; order Desmidiales; family Peniaceae; genus Penium; species Penium margaritaceum. Next base: position 34,049 of record SZWC01003477.1, read on the forward strand.
GACAAACGCTTCCGTTTGCTACTCCGACTCTATACGTTTTCGGACGCGAACCTTGGTGTTCGGAAACAATGAATCGATTAGCCACCACCATCGGTTGATGCAGCGAAGGAAAGATGTGGACTTGTTTTCCTCACTTTGTTAGTATGACTTATGCTGTATAGCATATTCAATACAGAAGAGAGCAATGAATGGATAGGCAGAGACTCATTTCAAACATAAAAAGATAGAGGTTTGGGATAACTACGGAAATCAGTACTGGCTGGCAGCGGGAAGATACAATGAAAATATAAACTTTGTCAGATCCGGCCTTAACAAAACCGACTCATAACGTGTGCCAAACCAGAAGTTCTGGACTTCAGTTTCCGAAAATCTGTACAGCAATGTAGATTTTGATATCCTTGACAATGAACTTTGTGCGACTTATAGAATGCTAAATTATCGTGCTTTCTTGATTATATAAGGGTGGTTCCCTCGCAAAAAGGTGGTTTCACAATAGGACCCTCAATTCTCAAAAACAGCCAGAATCTGTATGGTCATGATTGGGTGCCGTTCTCACTTGCGACTCTGAATTGCACGTTGGTCGTCCATACATACTAGGTTGTCGCGCGAATCGAATGGGCGACCACCGGAGTTGCACCCACTTCGTGTTGCAGTAAAACTGCGGCACGAAGTTGTCTCTCCTTGTTTCGATCTTCTATCTTCAATCGTGACGAAAGATATGTTCAGCCCTTCCGTCATTGAAAATAGTTATAGAGAGAAAATGAATTGAATATTCGAAATTCGGCTAACGACTCTTCTCCATCGTTACTTGATACAGACGTCTCGACGTGAAGGTGGAATCTAAGAAATGACAAAAATGATACATATCGACTTAAATTACTGTTCAAATGGAAACAGGCAGAATAAAGAAAAACAGGACCATTCTCCTAGGAATAGAAGTTCTGGCGTGTATTGCGAGAGAGACTGTTGGTCTTCCTGCTTGAATGCCACGAACGACAACAACCACCTTTAACGCGAATTCTTGAAAGAACATATGAACGTCTTTTTATTCAAACCATGTGAATTGTTCGCAAAAGAACATCGCAAACCAGGATAGATTTCAGATGCGCAGAATCGCGCACTCAGTGTGCGATAAGTGCACTTTACCAGGAAAATCGAGCGCACTAGCCCATATACACTATTCCTCGCATTGCGGGGGGAGGGGGGGGGGGATGGAACGGTGTCAGCTTGGCTACCGAAAAAATGCCGCAGGGACATCGTTCCGTCGACACTCTTACAACAATGAATTGCCGGTCGTTATCTTTGGCTTCCGTCGACAGGTTATCGAACGCTACAAGAAACTCCATAATCAGGTCCGCTTGAAGTAAACTTTACATACGTTTACAACAACGGTAACTTGAAGGCATGTTGACAGCAATAGGTCACAAATGAACTCGTACACATTGTACTAGAGAAAACTCGATATAAGCAGAAACAAAAGCCTAAAAATGACACAAATATAGAATATAAGTGTTCTATTTCTCCATAAATGTGAAGTTGAAGTCGTAGAGAAATAGGGGGGGAGAGAGAGAGAGAGAGAGAGAGAGAGAGAGAGAGAGAGAGAGAGAGAGAGAGATAGAGATAGGGAAAGAAAAGTTTACTATCGACACTGTTCAAGTGCACTAATGTTTTAGTGCATGGTCTTGGTGCATGGTTTTGGAGCGCACTAGAAGATCATACTAGAAAGTGAGTGCATGATTTGTCCACCATTGGGCATATATGTTACCAAAGTGGCCTCGGATACTGTTGCAGGTGCCTGGGAGCTTGGAGCTACATGACCCGTGCTAAAAACCTGCGTTTTTCATCGTGGTCAAGCATTTGTTAAGATGGCACAAAAGAGCTGAGGATAAGAAATCACCCCTGTAGAATAGAGCCTTAGGGGACTTGAAGACGTGGAATTTTGTCGACTGTGTTGCTGAGCTGGTCCTGGTCATTGCCATGGAGGCTGGAAACGGCCGCAGTTGGTTGATCAGTGCCTAAGGCACTAGAGCCAGCAAAGATAGGCCTGGTGCCTAAGGCACCGAGCCCAACTTAGAACAGCTCTTGAGGCTCTGTCCGCCTGCCTTGAGCACGATGTACATGCAAGCACCAGTCGGATTGGTTCGACTTGATGGGTGATCGAGCAAACCAGCCATTGCTTCGCGACGTGGTTCTAGTCAATGGCCCAATTGCAGGATTCCATCATACTGAGAACACTCGGTAAATTTTATGGACACAGCACCATTCGGTGCTCCAATCGGATGCATTTTGTTGTATCCATTTATTAAATCAAGGGCAAATTCAGATACACATGCGATTAGCGTATCCATAAACAAGTAGGATGCAAACCACAATGGTTCAGCGATGTGAAGCGCGGAAAAGAAGAAAGGGCAAAAAGCAGTTGTCGTAGAATTAGCCAAGATATGTTCAACAACATCCACCGTGGCATTGTCGCATGTTCGGGAGTGTGGCGCTGATGGGAAAATGTGGGCCAAACATAATGCCGATGCTTTTTATTCAAGTACAAACGATCATAAAGGATGACCTCCCTTTCTTTTATGTTAAAAAATAAGGGTTATGCAAATCCAAAGTTTTCTTCAAACTGGACTTGGAATCATAGAAAAAATACCCTTTGAAGTTTCGAACAAAGAATTGCCCAAACCGATGACATTGAGAAGAAGATGTACCAAGTAGACTTGCATGGATAGATTTTTCAATAGGACAAGTAATTCCAAGCAAGTAAGTCAACAAAGTATAGCCTTACTTTGATTAGCTATCATGCTCCAGCAGAGGCCCACCGTGGACCACCCATTGAGGTGCATTGGCACCCCAATGGACACCAACATGCAGCAGCAAAACCATCTAGTCTCTTGCTGGTGGTTGACCACGCGGTGGCACAACCGCCTCTGGTCAAGTCCGGGACTGAATGGACGAAACAACGACATTGATGCTACATCAATGTCTACCGGTGTACCGATGTCATTGTCTTTCCCATACAATTGACCCCAACGGCAACATTCGACTACACACATCAGAGCGAATGAGGTCAAGGGGTGCAAGAGCACCCCTTGACCACTGTGCTTGAAGGATTTCTTCTTGGTCTTCCCCTTCAGGCATGGCTTACACAAGATCTGGGCTCCCTCCACCTCATCACCTAGCTCCATCCCACACACCAGCTCCTGCTTTCCCACAAGCACCAATGTGTGATGAGCCACATGCCTAAAGCACCTGTGCCACAGGTTCTTAGAGCATGTACGCTGGCTAGAATGAACAGCCCTGGTGGCTGCTTTTGCTTGCGGTTTTGTTGCAAAATATTCTACTTCGGCTGTTGTTTCTGCTCTAACATGCCCTTTGTCATTAGACTCTATGTTGCTGCTCTCTTCACCATCACTCTTTGCTAAAGATTCAACCTTTGATTTTGTTATCTGGGCCTACCAGATGTATAGTCCATCAATGTGAGGGACCTGTGCAACAACCTTCTTGACAGAGTAGGAGATGTCAATGTCCTTGGTACAGACTATCAGTGCTTCCTTTCCTATGAAGACCACTGTCAAACCATAGTCAGTTATCTCAGAGATAAACAGAAGGTTGGCTGTGAATGAGGGCAAGTAGAATACCCCCTCTAGCTTGAGGTCGGAATCCACACCGTTGACACCCACTGTGACTAGCTTATCACCGGTCCCCTCAGCTGCCTCAACCTTGTCGTTAGCGACTCTAAAATTTATTTTGCATGGATCAAGAGAGATGAAGTCTCTCTTTTTGTAAGTCGTGTGCTCATTTGTGCCTGAATCAAGGCTGTAAGGTTATGACCTAAGTATCACCCTCCTTTTGTTGGAGGAACACTCAATAATCAAGCTTGTGGGATCCTTCCCACCATTTCCCCCTCTCTATTCATCCTCGTCTCCTCTCTCCTTCTATGGTGCCCTGCACGCCCAAGCCCATAGTCTGTGTCTTGCTGTAGTTATGGCTATTTCCTTGGCACTTTGGTCCCCTTTCACTGTTGCTAGTGCTGTTTGTTCTTCTATGGCCAAAGGAGGAGATATTAGGGAAGGTCCCACTGTTTTGTAAGGCCAAGGCAGCCGCTGACTGGGCATCCGTGTCCAGTCAGACGGTGACAAGAGTCACATGTCGTACACACGAAGGCAAGGACCTCGTTAGGAGACACAGTTCAGAGTGTCCTAATGCTTCAATAGCATTTGCAGAGAGAGTTAACAAATGAAAGGTCCACAGTATAAATACCTGTCGCAGCGCACGGCGAGTGTCGCACGGGGCAATGCAAGGTCTGTCCTAAAACCGGCCCAAAAACATTGTTTTGGCCGTAACTCTGCGCAGACAAGTCAGAACGCTACGCCGTCTGAACCTAAATATGCAAGATATCAAGTTGGACACTATGACTGTTCACATGCATGCATCTGGCATCAAACAGTTGGCACACAATGCAAAACATGCAAATCGGGCCCACGGCCAGTCTACCGATAAAATCTTAAAGGCTGCGGAAAAACTGCAGAAGGTCTGAGACAACATCCAAGACGCAGGGGCAGTCGTTGGTCAGCTTCGAGTAGGTGGTCCACCACCTGCCGATACGCCGGTGCCTCTTGGGCCCGCATCAGGGATCTGCACGGGCATAAACACGGCCGAGTGGTTACAGTAAACTGTACCGCTCGATGGGAACATCACAAATCACAACACTCCCCCATGACCCAATGGTTAGCATGGCCATACTCGTGCAGAATTGGTACAAGTAGAACAACGAGTGCAAAGACAGACGTAACACAAGCACACCCCGCACTCAACCAGTCTCAAGCAAGGGGCGAAGCCCGACAGAATGAATGGCCACCAGAAACTTTCCGCGAGCCAGTGCCTTTGTCAGGAAATCAGCGCGCTGCATGTCAGTACGGACCCATAAGACGAAGATCACGTGTCGCTCCACCAAATCAAGCACAAAATGGTGCTCAATGGCGATGTCATTCATGCGAGCATGAAAAACACCAGATCTCACTGCAATGGCATGAGATATCTGAATGCCGCAGCGAAGCACAATGGTGGACACTGACTGATCCAACTCAAGGAGCAGGCACTATAGCCAGACTGCCTCACCAGCCCTGTACCCAGAGCAATGTACTTTGCCTCCGACGCACTAGATGCAATGCCGCTCTACTTCCCGCTGCGCCAGGACACAATGGTACCACTGAGCAGGAACACGTAGCCGGTGCGAGTGCATCCGTCCCGACTCCAGGCCCAGTTGCTATTGGTGTAGTTGTCAAGAACCACCGAACACTGTCAACAAAAGCAGAGTCTGAGATACGGTGTGGAGACCACATACCACACTACTCGTACAAACCGCGTGAAGGGCCCTAGCATGTGGAACCTGCAAAAACTGTACAATAGGGTTGACGGCAAAGGCGATGTCGGGGCGTGTGGTAGTGGCCAGGGACATCACAGATCCGATAAGACAGAGATACAAAGTCACATCCACTGTCTCCTCCAGCTGTGTAGGGCCATCCACCTTTAGGGAATCCTGCCCATCAAGTGTGAGAGGTCTGGAGGATGTGAGCACTTTGCCAAGGAGATCAATGAAACGCTCCCCCAGAACGCGTGCGTATCGGGCCTGATGCAGTAGGAGTGTTGGACGTGAGCGGTCTCGCACGATCTCCATGCCAAGAAACACCGATGCAGAACCGAGGCCCTTCATCGTACAGGAAGTCTGGAGGACTGCCTTGGCCTCCTTCACGGCCTCCATAGAGGGAGATATGATCAAGAGGTTGTCCACATACCCCAAGATGGTGGTGAACCACTCAGGTGACTGTCAAATAAAAAGAGAAGGATCTTCCTTGCTCTGTACATATCTCACGCGGGACAAGGTGCCTGTGATCTCCGGATTCCAGAACCGAGGAGATTTCTTGAGACCGTACAAGGACTTGCGCAAGCACCATACATTGTCATCATCGTCAAAGCCTGGTGGCTGGGCCACGTAAATCTACTCATCCAGAGAGCCATGGAGGAACACATTGTTCACATCCATCCGGTGCAGTTCCCAATCATGCTGAGCCACCACACCGAATAGAGCGTGAGCTGAGGTCACGCGACCGACTGGGGCAAATGTGTCAGTGTAATCAACGCCCTCAATCTGGGAATACTTCTTGAAGACCAAGCGAGCCTTGTGGCATTCCAGTGAGCCATCTGGCTTCACTTTCGTACGAAAGACCCACTTGACCTGAATAGCCTTCCTCCCGGGTGCAAAGAAGACTAGCTCGTAAATTCTCTGCTCTCGGATGGAATGGAGCTCATCCTCGCAGGCAGCACGCCAGGCGTCTATGTCCTCTGATGAGAGAGCCTCCCTCAGTGTGCCTGAATTAGGCGTCATCGAGGGAGAGCTCTGAGTGGCAAGTGCACGCGCCTCACAGCTAGGCCTGTCGGCCACAAGATCAGCTGCTACATCACAAGCAATGCGGAACCCGTGCGTGACCAGATCATGCCGAACAAGGCACACTGGATGCACCTCTGTGTGATCTGTACGGATAGTAAGGCATGGGACCTTCGTGTCGGGGTCACCAATTGCAACACTATGAGTGGAGCGCTTAGGTGCGAGACCTGACCCTCGCTAGACTCCAGAGACCAACGGTGAAAGATGACCACCAGGCTCACTCGAGCATCCTGGGCTCGTAGAGCTCACCTCAGGCTCAGAGACGGGCACGCCCACAGCTGGTGGTGACTAAGACAAAGGAGCAGGTGATGCAGTGTGAGGAGATGCTGGTGAAGTGGCAGGGGATGCAGGGCTGGGTGTGAGCGCAACAACAAGAGCAGGAGTAGAGGCGGGCTCACGCATAGAGGCAGGTGTGCTGGTGGGCATGGGTACAGAATCATGTGTGCTTGTGGGGTGCGAGGGAACATGGGTAGAAATAGGCTGTGTAGGAGAGGTTTATGGACTGACAGCTATGACCGCTGGGTACAGCATGTCCACCACCTTCAGCTGCAGTTCTGCAGCCGTGTTGATTCCGAGCTTGGGGTGGATGCGCTCATAAAACCACAACCTGAAGCGCGGATCGCATGTTGTTGCCAGCACGTGTCGTTCCGTCAGCAGCTTGACATACCTTTCCAGTTTGGCAATGCACACAACAATGCCATCCTTCAGCTCCAAGAGGAACTGCTCCTTGCAGTCCAGGCGGCCCGCGTTTCCCCTGCGCTTCCTCTTCCTCTCGGCTGCAAGAGCCTTCACCAACCAGGCCTGTATCTTCTCCAGCAGCGAAGCGTAGAACGGGATGACGAGTGAGAGGGTCGGGTATGTGGAACCTGAAGTATCATCCGTGATGCTCTTGAATGGCTTGAGGATGATGGTAACCTGGGCAATGAGATCCCAATCGTTAAATGTCGGCTTCAGTGCAGCACCATCACGGCCAAAGTCTGTCAGCCAACCCTCCAGGACTTCCTTGAGGCCGATGATGCGCTCGCACATGTAGAGCGCGTGTTTCCACCTTGTATCGATATCGAGGTGGAGGGAAAGGTACTTCACGCCCGCCTCCTTTGCTGCCTCCATCAGGGACTCCTCTCGGGTCGGGGTCCTCGTCATGAAGATTCTGATCGCTTGAACTTGCCCGAGGATTGCAGCGACCCGCGGCTGCTTGAGAAGGTCTCCCAAGGCCAAGTTGATGACATGTCCGAGACACCGTATGTGGCCAGCTTTTTCAAAGGAATCATTGTGGGGGATGAGGTGCTGGTCGATCATGGCGTCCTTTGTTGATTCGTTGTCCACTGTGAGACAGAAAAGTCTGCGCCACAGACCCCACTGCTGCAGCGCGTTCTTGAGGAGGAGGTACAAGTTCTCTGCTGTGGCACCACGGGCGATGGCGGGGAAGGAGAGCGCAATGGCGCGGACCTTGTAGTTGTGGTCAATCCAGTGTGCGGTGACGCCCAAGTATTTCGTGTTGTTGATGGCTTTCCAGCCATCCATGGTGAAGCTGATGGCGCTCGTCACAGCACCAAAGAGGACCTTGATTTGCGCATGGTATGCAGGAGCAGCCAGCCGGATGCGGCGGGCAAAAGTCATGGGCCCTGGGAGACTCGCAGCAGGATCTGCATGCGCAAATGCTTGGGCGAGCCAAGGAGAGTCCATGGAGCTGAAAGACAGGTTCTTGTCGACGAGATGTTTCCAGAGGAGGCAGAGGAAGTACTTCTTTTTTAAGACGAGACCCACACCAGCAGCACCACGAGACACAGGAGCATTTTCAGGATTCATTGCAGCGACCTCCGCGTCTACTTCTGCCGCGGCCACCCGTGCGTCACACAACTTGCTTGCGGCCACCATCGCCTTAAGCTGGACGTGCCTCTCCTTGTGCACCTTGCGGAGGTGCTTCCACATGGCTGAGGTAGCCCCATCTTTGCAGCTGATCGTCACAGGGTTGTTGGGATGACTGGTGCAGAGAAGGCAAGTGGCACATTGGGAGTTGTTGCAGACGTTCTTAGAGCAGCCCTAAATGACGGAATCGCGACGCTTACGCTTGTCCCCGGCCTGTTCCTCCTTTGCATCGTCCTCGGAGTCGGACGCCGGGTCGTCCAGGGTAGCGGGCACGTGAGTGGGGTCCTCATCGCCAGGCATGGTACTCTCTCTGTGTGCAGTCGATTGTCAAAAACGAGTGGTGACTCACCATTCTGTTTGGGCAGTTTTGAGTGTTTCTGCCCGTTCTACAGCGTGCCAAATCCTAGTCAGCATTCAGATCACCTAGAAGGACTAGGTGACAGCGCTGACAAAGGCTGTCGCCCAACGGTTGAGGATCAAAATCCTCAAATGGACCACAGCCGGTATGCTCAACCTTAGCTTTCGCCATGTGGTGATGCACGTATAACAGTTAGGAGCGCCGGATTGATCGCTTTGGTAAGGTTTGGTCCACGTGTTTGGTCCTAGCTGCATAGGAGGGGATTTCGACCGATAGACTGCATGTAAATAATGGCGGCCACATGCATGTCTACGGTCAACAGCGGTGGATGTGTCATTACGCGGCAAAGTGGGGGGCCCAAACCCGTGGTTCGGAGTTCGAAATCTGCCGCTTTGCGAGCGCCACGATCAGAAGTGTCATACAGCCGGATGTGAACCGAACCAGGTCTCGGTTTCCAGGCTCCCTGGGGACAGGTCTCGGATTCGAACCATGGATTCGTGAATCCCAAACAAGACCCGACCCTGGATCTGGATTCGGTATTCGTGAACCAGATTCACGAATCCTTGGATTCGTGTGCAGCCTTAAGGAGAGCAAGGAGAAGGAGAAGTCCGAGGAACGCGATACAAATCATTCACAACAGAGGTACAAAGAACAATGGCACGAGTATCAATAGCAATCACAGTCGCAAAGTCTGCAGTGTGCTCCACAGAGAGTCCCATCAGTGTGCAGGCACGAAAAGAAAGCAGGCTGAGCTCAAGATCAAGCACAAAAAGCACCTCGGAGAGATACAAGGGGCCAGACGGACCATCAAATCACACAACCCCAATGCCCTGGACCGGTAGTGACTGACCAAAGCCTGTGCGAATGGAGCGAACAGACGCAACAGGACCAAGAAAAAAAAATCACTACGACGACAGATCATGTGGTGAGTGGCACCGAAATCGATGATCCAGGTGCCACTGACATCACGACTGGAGGACGTCATTGTGCAACGGGAAATGGAACACTCGGCCACAGACGTACGCTGAGCAAAAAGTAAGGAGGAACAACAAAGGGCACGAAGGTGGGAGTCATGAATCAATTGAGTCCTACTCCTGACATCGGTGCGAGTGCTGACTGCTTTGCAGAAGGCATGGCATGGCCGACTCCCTCAGAGGTCATGGATTGTCCACGAAGGAGCTCACTAACCGCACGAATGAAATCAGTATGCTTCTGCTCAAGACGTATCTCATCCTGCTGACTCCGCAGGTCCTCAATGGATTGAGAGCGTGGGCTCATGGTCCCTGAGGAGGAGGATGAGGGGTCTGTTTGCCCTTTGCCCTTGTCACCGGCTGGAGACATGTCAGCGCTCATTATGGGCCGGGATACCAAACTGATCAGATTGTAGAACCGTCAGCATTTCTCGAGGATTTGTAACGTTGGTAACAAATGATGTTTTAGCCAAAAGTTTGGCTAAGTGTTTGTGCTGACGTCATCACTTACAATGATGACGTCAACCTGAAGGTTTTCCATTTGAAATGAAATTTGGAGCAATTATGTGCTTAAGGATGCTGAATGGTAGTGATTTTGTGCAAAACAAACTTAAAAAGGGTAAAAAATGTCACCGTTTTCTTTTCAAATCCAAAATCTGGAAAAAACAATCTAGATCTGAGAGCATTGTTTCATTTCCTGGAGCCTACAGAGCATGAAATGAGGCAGGAGAGGAAGCAATGGATAGGGTTTTGCAAGATCTTTCTAACGAGCTCTTACACACCAAAAACGGTAATGAAATAGAGCAGTTGCATCCTCTCATGTCTGGGGAATTCGATATGTGTAACCTGAGTGAAGCTTCTAGGACCCTTCACACACCCCTTCTCAACATCTCATGCCTCAACTGCTGATGGAGAGGGTTGAAAAACCCTTGGCTGCCCCGTGGTGGTGGCATGGTAATGCAGTTGCAAGGGTGTCTAAGCTGCTGCAATCTGCTGTAGCGGGGGTTGGTGGGTCCTCCCAGGACCGTGGCTTTAGCTGTAGCTCTCACTGCTACTGCCGCTGCTGCGTCTCTGCTGTGTAACTCAACAAGGGACGCCTCGCCACTCTGATAACATGAAAATATGCGTAGAAGCTTCCTAGCGACACAACCGCTGACTGGGCATCAGTGTCCGGTCAGACGATGACAACAGTCATATGTCGTACACACGACAACAAGGGTCTTGCTAGGGGACACAAGTCAGAGTGTCAAAATGATTCAATAGCATTTGCAGAGGGAGTTAACAAATGATAGGTCCACATCATAAATACCTGCATGGCGCACTGCGGATGTCGCACTTCGCAGTGCAAGGTTTGTCCTAAAACCGGCCCAAACACATTGCTTTGGCCGTAACTCTGTGAAGACAAGTCAGAACACTACATCGTCTGAACCTAAACGTGCGGGATCTCAAGCCGGACGCTATCACTTGTCACATGCATGCATCCGGCATCAAACGGTGGACACACAATGGAAAACATGCAAATCGGGCCCACGGCGAGTCCACCGATAAATTCTTACAAGCTGCAGAAAAACTGCAGAAGGTCTGAGACAGCATCCAGGACGTTAGGACAGTCGTCAGTCAGCTATGAGTGGGTGGTCCACCACTTGCCAACGTGCCGGTGCCTCCTGGGTCCCCATCAGGGATCTGCATGGACACGGCCGAGTGGTCACAATAAACTGTACAGCTCGACCAAAACGTCACAAATCAGAACACCCCTCCCCTTTGTCCTTGTCTATTTTGTTGTTCCCCCTTTTTTCTTTCTTTTCCCCTTTTTTTGTCTTGGTGCTGACGTCAGTAGTGACGTTAGTAGTGAGTTTGATATGCTAATGCTGATGTCAGCAGTAGTCCGCTGATGTCACCAGTAGGGTGTTGTTGTCCTACTACTGTTGCTACTGCTGCTGCTACTGCTGCTACTGCGGCTATTGATGTTGCTGCTGCTACTGATGGTGCTGCCGAGGCTGCTACTACTACTGTTGTTACTGCTGCTGCTTCTGCTACTGGTACTGTTGCTACTGTTGCTACTGTTGCTAATGCTGCAACTGCTGTACTGGCTTGTGGAGGCAGCTGTGTGGCTGCACAGCTGTGTGGCCGCGTGGCTGCATAGCAGCTATGCGGCAACGTGGCTACGTGGATGCGTGGCCACATACTTGTTGGGGTGCATGGCTATGTGGGTGCGTTACTACGTGGCCGCGTGGTTGCGTGGCTGTGCCAATGTGTGACCGCGTGGTTGCGCTTCTGCGTGGCTATGAGGTTGCATGCTACACAGCTGCACGACTGGCTGCACAACTCCTACGGCGGCTGCTGCAGAGTTGTGGTAGCTACTGCGTAGCACTGGCTGCTACTGTGGTTTCTACCGCGTAGCAGCTACTTTTGCTGCTGCTACGGTTGTTGCTACTACTGCTGCTATAGCGCAAGAGTAGCAGCTGCTACTACTGCGACTAAAGCTGTTATGGCTACTTTTGCTGTTGCGCAGTTTTGGTTGATGATGCTGCTCCGGTTGCTGCTGCTGCTGCTGCTGCTTCGGCTGCTGCTGCTGCTGCTGTTGTGGCTGTTGCTGCTGCTACTGCGCAGCAATGGCTGCTCTTGCTGCTTTTGCTGTTGCAGCTACTGCTGCGATCGGCCGCACAGCTGCTGCTGATGTTGCTACTGTTGTTGCTGCTGCTGTTACGGTTGCTGTTGTTGTTGCTACTCCTACTTGTGGTTGTTGCTACTCTGGCTGTAGAGGAGAGGGAGGGAACCCGGGAGAGGTCACTCCCCCTGTCTGTGGCACCGTCGCCGCGTGTGTCGGTGTCGTCACGGAATTGCCCGTCATGTTGCCGGCCGTGAGTGTACCAACTCTACTGCCACCACGGGGTTAGTGCTGCCAGAAAAACCATGGTAGCATTTCCCCCGCGTCGGGAGCATTTTGACGGCGCCACCCAGCAGGACTAACTCTGCTAGGAAAAATCTGGCAGAGTTTCCCCTGCCCGGGTGCGTTACTGGGACCTGTACGCCTTGGTGCTGCTGAAATCCGCTGCTTCTACTACGCTTTGGCTCTAGTACTAAGCTAGAGTAGGCATGGCCGCACACTCATTGCTTTGCACTGCTACCCCCTCCTGCAACTCTGAGTATGTGAGAGAGAAACTATGCGCTGAGGAGTTAATGCCAGAAAGGCAGTGGAAAATCAAAAGAGTTTATTAGCAACTGAAAATGAATTGCAATGGGAGACCCCTCCAAGTTCTAGATCCCCCTCCCAACTCTGTAGAGCTGGTTACTCAGCTTTGTAACTAATCGGAATCTCGACTTACTTTCAGGCTAGCAGAGTTTTCTCTGTGAGCCTTGCCAGAGGGGCGACAGCCCAAAACCTGAGCGTCGTCGTTTTGCCTGAAAATTGGACCATACCATAATACCGGCACTTCAAACGCAATCGTGCGTTTATATTCATCTAGAAAAATAACACAGAGGAGTTATGGCCGCCTAGACCCAGGCAGTGTCTACACTAGTCCTCGGTAACAACAGTCAGATCAACATGAGACTTGGACCCTAAGCAGAACATAACGTTGCACACGCAATGGTGCAGTCAGATCCAGCACTGGACACAAGCAGAGAGCATCGGCAGTGGCAGTGACCGCCGGCGGCACGACTGCCAAGGAGGCCTGCCGATGGAGCTGATCACGTTGACCATCAGAGGGAGGAGGCTTCAGCAAAGTGCGTGTAGGCCTCAGCGTGCGTCGGCTCCACTGGACGACACTCCAGTAGCGTCGTGTCTCGCCGTTAGTCATCTGCACATCAATGTACACAAGTCGGGAGGACACAACAGATCAAAATGAGATATGTGCAAAAATGAACAATCTCGCCACGTCTTCTGTCCTCCACCTCCTTCCACCCCCCTCGCCCGGATCCGGGTCAGGATCCGGGGATTCAAGATGATAGTGAGTGGGCTAGTATGCACAGTAAGAGTCACACTAGGCAGATCGTTTTCATTGGTGACACGACATTCTTGTGGTGGAGTGGCAAACAAGGGTGCATTGCACACAGCACTACCGATGCAGAGTGTGTGGAATTAGGCGCCGGAGCATGCAAGAGTGTATGGCTCCATCGTCTGCATTGTGGGTTTTGTCAGCATGCATCGCCCATCATGTTTCACTGTGACAATGAGAGTTCCATAGCCATTGCAAACAACGATGGCATTCATCACACACGCTCAAAGCACATGAATGTGGAGTATCACTATGTGTTGCATGAGAACAGCATTCAGATTGTGTGGGTTGAGACTGTTCGACAGCTAGCTAACGTGTTGACCAAGGTGGTCAAACGTACATCGCACAAGAAAGACGATTTACATCCGTGAGTACGCAGTCATGTCTTCATAAATTCCCTCTGCGCCATAACACTTTGTGTGCTCATCATCGTACTTTTTAGGCTTTTCTAGACTCTGGGAACATGAGGGTCGAGGGGAGCATGACTTATAGTGAGTAGTGTGGACGCAGGACCTTCGCATGTGCATGTACATCGGTGCCCAAGTGTCATGGGGGGCGTTGTGATTTGCGCATGCACTGTGTCATTGATCTCTTCTATGATTCTCGGCTGGTATACATGCTCATGCAGACAACTGACTCGGTGGACGTTGACGATGGCGGACGGTGAGCGATGGAAAGAACACCACACTGTTTTGAGAGTCGTGAATCGCATCTCCGAGTGCGGAGTATCTCACGTCGCAGTAGTGCACAACCAGCTCCATCGGCAGCAGCCACCGACCCTCATATCACCAACGGTCATGGACGATTGTTATTGGTAGCATAGTTTGCCTAGTTTTAGACAGCCATAACTCTCATATGTGATTTTTGTAGCGAATTCTAAGTACACATCTGCGTTCACAGCTTGCATGTTTTGATATGGTTCAGATTTTGGGGAAAATGAACGACACCCGAGTTTGAGGCTATCAATCCTTTAAGAGGGCTCATTCAGAAACCCCCGCAAGCCACAAAATAGTGTTTTTTTTTTTTAGCTTGAAGACTGAGCAATAAGCCTCGAAGAGGTGAGAACCTAGATCAGTGTGGCAAGGGTCTTGCACCACGTTCTCATTCTTCTCATTCTTGCTGTTAACTATGTGGCTAGTTACTTTCAGCTACAGTTGTAGCAGCCATTTTCGAGTACAAGTATGTCCTCTTAGAGTTCAGCAGCCAACGCTGCTCAGGCGCAAAATCCAGACTCACTAGGCCACACACCTCAGTCCAAGTGAGTGAGCCAATGAAAGTTGGACTTGTCCAGACTAGTATGGGCCTACATGCCCTAGAACAATAGTAGCATATAGATCTCACTATCAGCACAATCCTATAACCAATGCTCACTGGAGCTCCTTGTGTACTCAACACCTTCTTACCCAGGCAACAGTTCACCCCATACGGCTACCAGAGGCCCGCCCATCTGTTGTTTTGGGCTGGTTTGGAGTTCTCCCCAATACTACAACCTCTGGGTTGTGCCATGCACACTTGGGTAGGATGGGATCAATGAATATTTCTCCTCACATTTCCATCTGGCGACCCTATTTTTAAGGTTTCTAGCATTATCTTTTCCTATTATCGGCCGATTATGATGTTGTGTCATGCTGTCTCACACACATTGTCGTGTGACACATACTTTTGTTAAAAAGGGTCTTTTGAACTCCTCACGCCCCTCCCCCAACAGAGTGGTCCCTCGTCATTCTGACCAATTGTGTTTGTTCTGAGAGGATCTCCTCGGAGCTACTACATCTGAAGCTTGGCATGTGCAGCACATTTACTCAACATCCCTCATATACATACATACATGCATACATACATGCGTACATACATGCGTACATACCTGCATGCAAGACGCCTGCAACACCACCACCACCATTCACGGCACGGGAGGAGCCACACAGGAACCAGTCGCCTCGCAATGTAATGTATTGTTTGTCGACACTTTGCACTTCGCGAAGTGATGATGGAAAAATGAAGTACAAGCCAGAAGGGGACTCGTCTCCTTGCTACTGCTGCTGCTGCTCCATTGCTGCCGCTGCTTGCTTCATCTGCAGTTGTTGTAGCAACCTTTGCTGCTGCTCTTTTGACAAGGCCTTGAACATGAACACGGACTTGTCCCCAATGTTGTCCTGAGGGAACATGGACACGGACGTGCACCGGAGTGAAGGTGCCACACAGAGAGAGAAGCGTGAAAAGGAGTGATAGAAAAGAGTAGAGTGAAAGGAAAGCGGGCTTCCAACCGAACAAGACAAACATGAGAAAACCGTAGATGGTTGAAGACGGAATTATGTGAGTCCACGGTTCGCAAACACTTTTGCAAACACTCGTGCATAGGATTGATCTCGATCAAAGTCCCAGCTGTTGGCCGACGATGCGGTAAAGTACACCATACACGTTTTGCAAAATGTCTCAACTACTTTTTCTACGGAGCACAAACAGACTGAATCGTGCATCGGACTGATTTCCATCTCAGCCCCAGCTGTTGGCCGATGAGAGGCTGCCGCTTCCAACATTTGCGAGCAACTGCATGCTCGAACATTTGCAAGCAGCTGCAGCCTCCAACATTTGCGAGCAACTGCAGCTTCGAACATCTGCGAGCATATGTTGCGCGATGTTGCGCTGCTCTTCCGGTCACTCGTTTCCTCTGGCTGGTTTGGACTTGCGCTGGTGGCATGCGCCACCCATCTACAAGAACAAAACGAAACAAAAAGACGCCCGATTGGCATGTGCATACGCATGTGCATGTGCATGTGCATGTGAATTTTCATGTGCATGTGCATGTGAATGTGCATGTGCATGTACATGTGCATATGAATGTGCATGTGCATGTGAATGTGCATGTGCATGTGAATGTGCATGTGCATGTGCATGTGAATGTGCAAGTCATGTGCATGTGCATCTTAATGTGCATGTGCATGTGCAAATGCATGCGCATGTGCATGTACATGTGCATATGAATGTGCATGTGCATGTCAATGTGCATGTGCACGTGAATGTACATGTGCATGTGCATGTGCATGTCCATGTGCATGTGCATGTGCATGTGCATCTGAATGTGCATGTGCATATGCATGTGCCTGCGCATGTGCATGTGCATGTGAATACACATGTGCATGTGCATGTGAATGTGCATGTGCATGTGCATGTGAATGTACATGTGCACGTGAGTGTGTATGTGGATGTGAATGTGCATGTGCATGTGCATATGCAAATGCATGTGGATGTGCATGTGCATGTGCATGTGCACGTGCATGTGAACGTGCATGTGCATGTGCATGTGCATGTGAATGTGCATGTGCACGTGAATGTACATGTGCATGTGCATGTGCATGTCCATGTGCATGTGCATGTGCATGTGCATCTGAATGTGCATGTGCATATGCATGTGCCTGCGCATGTGCATGTGCATGTGAATACACATGTGCATGTGCACGTGAATGTGCATGTGCATGTGCATGTGACTGTGCATGTGAATGTGCATGTGCATGTGCATGCGTATGTGCATGTGCAAGTGCATGTGATTGTGCATGCGCATGTGAATGCGCATGTGCATGTGCATGTGCATGTGCATGTGCACGTGCATGTGAACGTGCATGTGCATGTGCATGTGCATGTGAATGTGCATGTGCATGTACACGTGCATGTGAATGTGCGTGTGCATGTGCATGTGCATGTGCACATGCATGTGCATGTGCGTGTGCATGTGAATGTGAATGTGCATGTGCATGTGAATGTGCACGTGCATTTGAATGTGCGCGTGCATGTGCATGTGCATGTGAATATGCACGTGCATTTGAATGTGCATGTGCATGTGAATATGCATGTGCATATGCATGTGAATGTGCATGTGCACTTGAATGTGCATTTGAATGTGAATGTACACGTGCATTTGAATGTGCACGTGCATTTGAATGTGCATATGCATGTGAATGTGCATGTGCATGTGCATGTGCACGTGCATGTGCATGTGCATGTGCATGTGAATGTGCATGTGCATGTGCATGTGCATGTGCAAATGCATGCGCATGTGCAGGTACATGTGCATGTGAATGTGCATGTGCATGTGCATGTGCATCTGAATGTGCATGTGCATGTGAATGTGCATGTGCATGTGAATGTCCATGTACATGTGCATGTGCATGTGCATGTGCATGTGAATGTGCATCTGAAGGTGCATGAACATGTGCATGCGCATGTGCATGCGCATGTGCATGTGCATGTGAATGTGCATGTGCATGTGCATGTGTATGTGCACGTGCATGTGCATGTGAACGTGCATGTGAATGTGCATGTGCATGTGCATGCGCATGTGCATGTGCATGTCGACGTGTATGTGAATGTGTATGTGCACGTGAATGTGCATGTGCATGTGCATGTGCATGTGCACGTGCATGTGAACGTGCATGTGCATGTGCATGTGCATGTGCATGTGCAGACACATGTGCATCTGCATGTGCATGTGCATGTGCACGTGCATGTGCATGTGCATGTGCATGTAAATGTGCATGTGCATGTGCATGTGCATGTGAATGTGCATGTGTATTTGTCTGTTCATGTGCATGTGAATGTGCACGTGCATTTGAATGTGCATGTGCATGTGAATGTGCATGTGCATGTGCATGTGCACGTGCATGTGCACGTGCATGTGCATGTGCACGTGCATGTGCACGTGCATGTGCATGTGCACGTGCATGTGCACGTGCATGTGCATGTGCACGTGCATGTGCACGTGCATGTGCATGTGCACGTGCATGTGCACGTGCATGTGCATGTGCATGTGCATACGCATGTGCATGTGCATGTGCATGTGGATGTGCATGTGCATGTGAATGTGCATGTGGATGTGGATGTGCATGTGCATGTGCATGTGCAGACACATGTGCATCTGCATGTGCATGTGCATGTGCATGTAAATGTGCATGTGCATGTGCATGTGCATGTGAATGTGCATGTGTATTTGTCTGTTCATGTGCATGTGAATGTGCACGTGCATTTGAATGTGCATGTGCATGTGAATGTGCATGTGCATGTGCATGTGCATGTGAATGTGCATGTGCATGTGAATGTGCATGTGCATGTGAATGTGCATGTGCATGTGCATGCGAATGTACATGTAAATGTGCACGTGCATTTGAATGTGCATGTGCATGTGAATGTGCATGTGCATGTGCATGTGCACGTGCATGTGCATGTGCACGTGCATGTGCATGTGCATGTGCATCTGAATGTGCATGTGCATGTGCAACTGCATTCGCATGTGCATGTACATGTGCATGTGAATGTGCATGTGTATGTGCATGTGCATGTGCATGTGAATGTGCATGTGCATGTGCATGCGAATGTGCATGTGCATGTGCTTGTGCATGTGCATGTGCATGTGCATGTGCATGTGCATGTGCAAATGAATCTTCATGTGCATGCGCATGTGCAAGTACATGGGAATGTGCGTGTGCATGTGAATGTGCATGTGCATGTGCATGTGAACGTGCATGCGAATGCGCATGTGCATGTGCATGTGCATGTGCATGCGCATGTGCATGTGCATGTGCATGTGCATGTGAATGTGAATGTGCATGTGCATGTTCATCTGCATGTGCACGTGCATCTGCATGTGCATGTGCACGTGCATGTGCATGTGCATGTGCATGTGCATGTGCACATGCATGTGCATGTGCATGTGCAGTTAAATGTGCATGTGCATGTGCATGTGAATGTGCACGTGCATTTGAATGTGCATGTGCATGTGAATGTGCATGTGCATGTGCATGTGAATGTGCACGTGCATTTGAATGTGCATGTGCATGTGCATGTGCATGTGAATGTGCATGTGCATGTATATGTGCATGTGCATTTGAATGTGCATGTGCATGTGCATGTGAATGTGCATGTGAATGTGCATGTGCATGTGCATGTGAATGTGCATGTGCACAGGCATTTGAAAATGCATGTGTATGTGCATGTGAATGTGCATGTTCATGTGCATGTGCACGTGCATGTTTATGTGCATGTGAATGTGCATGTACATGTCCATGTGCATGTGCACGAGTATGTGCATGTGCATCTGAATGTGCATGTGCATGTGCACATGCATGTGCATTTGCATGTACATGTGCATGTGAATGTGCATGTCCATGTGCATGTGCATGTGCATGCAAATGTGCATGTGAATGTGCATGTGCATGTGCATGTGCATATGCATGTGCATTAACATGTGCATCTGAATGTGCATGTGCATGTGCATGTGCATGTGCATGTGAATGTGCATGTGCATGTGAATGCGCATGTGCATGTGCATGTGCATGTGCACGTGCATGTGAACGTGCATGTGCATGTGCATGTGAATGTGCATGTGCATGTGCACGTGCATGTGAATGTGCATGTGCATGTGCATGTGCATGTGCATGTGCATGTGCATGTGCACGTGCATGTGCATGTGCATGCGCATGTGCATGTGAATGTGAATGTGAATGTGAATGTGCATGTGCATGTGCATGTGAATGTGCACATGCATTTGAATGTGCATGGGCATGTGCATGTGCATGTGAATGTGCACGTGCATTTGAATGTGCATGTGCATGTGAATGTGCATGTGCACATGCATGTGAATGTGCATGTGCACTTGAATGTGCATGTGGATGTGAATGTGCACGTGCATTTGAATGTCCATCTGCATATGAATGTGCATGTGCACGTGCATGTGCATGTGAATGTGCATGTGCATACGCATGTGTAACTGCATGTGCATGTGCATGTGCACGTGCATGTGCATGTGCATGTGAATGTGCACGTGTATTTGAATGTTGATGTGCATGTGAATGTGCATCTGCATGTGCATGTGAATGTGCACGTGCATTTGAATGTGCATATGCATGTAAATGTGCATGTGCATGTGCATGTGAATGTGCATGTGAATTTGAATGTGCATGTGCATGTGAATGTGCATGTGCATGTGCATGCGAATGTACATGTGAATGTGCACGTGCATTTGAATGTGCATGTGCATGTGAATGTGCTTGTGCATGTGCATGTGCACGTGCATGTGCATGTGCATGTGCATCTGAATGTGCATGTGCATGTGCAAATGCATGCGCATGTGCGTGTACATGTGCATGTGAATGTGAATGTGCATGTGCATGTGCATGTGAATGAGTGTGTGCATGTGCATGTGCATGTGAATGAGTGTGTGCCATTGCATGTGCATGTGAATGTGCATGTGCATGTGTATGAGCATGTGCATGTGCATGTGCATGTGCACGTGCATGTGCATGTGCATGTGCATCTGAATGTGCATGCGCATGCGCATTTGCATGTACATGGCATTGTGCATGTGCATGTGCATGTGAATGCGCACGTGCATGTGCATGTGAACGTGCATGTGAATGTGCATGTGCATGTGTATGAGCATGTGCATGTGCATGTGCATGTGCATGTGCATGTGCATGTGCCTGTGCATGTGAATGTGCATGTGCATCTGCATGTTCATGTGCATGTGCACGTGCATGTGAACGTGCATTTGCATGTGCATGTGCATGTGCATGTGCATGTGCACGTGCATGTGAATGTGCATGTGCATGTGCATGTGCATGAACATGTGCATGTGCACGTGCATGAGCATGTGCATGTGCAATTGAATGTGCATGTGCATGTGCATGTGAATGTGAACGTGCATTTGAATGTGCATGTGCATGTGAATGTGCACGTGCATGTGCATGTGAATGTGTACGTGCATTTGAATGTGCATGTGCATGTGAATGTGCATGTGCATGTGCATGTATATCAGCATGTGCATTTGAATGTGCATGTGTATGTGCATGTGAATGTGCATGTGAATGTGCACGTGCATTTGAATGTACATGTGTATGTGCATGTTCATGTGCATGTTCATGTGCATGTGCACATGCATGTGCATGTTTATGTGAATGTGAATGTGCATGTACATGTGCATGTGCATGTGCATGTGCATGTACATGTGCATGTGCACGTGTATGTGCATGTGCATCTGAATGTGCATGTGCATGTGCGAACGCATGCGCATGTGCATGTACATGTGCTTGTGAATGTGCATGCGCACGTGCATGTGCATGTGCATTTGAATGTGCATGTGAATGTGCATGTGCATGTGCATGTGCATGTGCATTTGCATGTGCATGTGCATCTGAATGTGCATGTGCATGCGCATGTGCATGTACATGGGAATGTGCATGTGCATGTGCATGTGAATGTGCACGTGCATGTGCATGTGAACGTGCATGTGAATGCGCATGCGCATGTGCATGTGCATGTGCATGTGAATGTGCATGTGCATGTGCATGTTCATGTGCATGTGGATGTGCATGTGAACGTGCACGTGCACGTGCATGTGCATGTGCATGTGAATGTGCATGTGAATGTGAATGTGCATGTGCATGTGCATGTGCATGTGCATTTGCATGTGCATCTGAATTTGCATGTGCATGTGCATGTAAATGTGAATGTGCATGTGCATGTGAATGCGCATGTGCATGTGCATGTGCATGTGCACGTGCATGTGAACGTGCATGTGCATGTGCATGTGAATGTGCATGTCCATGTGCACGTACATATGAATGTGCGTGTGCATGTGCATGTGCATGTGCACGTGCATGTGCATGTGCATGTGCATGTGCATGTGAACATGAATGTGCATGTGCATGTGTATTTGAATGTGCACGTGCATTTGAATGTGCGTGTGCATGTGCATGTGCATGTGCATGTGAATGTGCACGTGTATTTGAATGTGCATGTGCATGTGAATGTGCATGTGCATATGCATGTGAATGTGCATGTGCACTTGAATGTGCATGTGGATTTGAATGTGCACGTGCATTTGAATGTGCATATGCATGTGAATGTGCATGTGCATGTGCATGTGCAAGTGCATGTGCATGTGTATGTGCATGTGCATGTGCATGTAAATTTGCATGTGCATGTGCATCTGAATGTGCATGTGCATGTGCAAATGCATGCGCATGTGCATGTACAAGTGCATGTGAATGTGCATGTGCATGTGCATATGCATGTCAATGTGCATGTGAATGTGAATGTGCATGTGCATGTGAATGTCCATACGCATATGCATGTGCATGTGCATGTGCATGTGCATGTGAATGTGCATCTGAATGTGCAAATGCATGTGCATGCGCATGTGCATGTGGATGTGAATGTGCATGTGCATGTGAATATGCACGTGCATGTGCATGTGAACGTGCATGTGAATGTGCACTTGCATTTGCATGCGCATGTGCATGTGCATGTGAATGTACATGTGAAAGTGAATGTGCATTTTCATGTGCATGTGTATGTTAACATGCATGTGAACGTGCATGTGCATGTGCATGTGCATGTGCATACGCATGTGCATCTGCATGTGCATATGCATGTGCATGTGCATGTGCATGTGCATGTGCATGTAAATGTGCATGTGCATGTGCATGTGAATGTGCACGTGTCTTTGAATGTTCATGTGCATGTGAATGTGTATCTGCATGTGCATGTGAATGTGCACGTGCATTTGAATGTGCATGTGCATGTGAATGTGCATGTGCATGTGCATATGAATGTGCATGTGCATTTGAATGTGCATGTGCATGTGAATGTACATTTGCATGTGCACGTGCATGTGAACGATCATGTGCATGTGCAAATGCATGCGCATGTGCATGTACATGTGCATGTGAATGTGCATGTGCATGTGCATGTGCATGTGCACGTTCATGTGAAAGTGCATGAACATGTGCATGTGCATGTGAATGTGCATGTGCATGTGCATGTGCATGTGCATGTGCATATGCATGTGCATGTACATCTGAATGTGCATGTGCATGTGCAAATGCATGCGCATGTGCATGTACATGTGCATGTGAATGTGCATGTGCATGTGCATGTGCATGTGCATGTTCATGTGAATGTGCATGTGCATTTGCATGTGAATGTGCATGTGCATGTGCATGTGCATGTGCATTTGCATGTGCATGTGTATGTGCATGTGCATGCACATCTGAATGTGCATGTGCATGCGCATGTGCATGTACATGGGAATGTGCATGTGCATGTGCATGTGAATGTGCATGTGCATGTGAACGTGCATGTGAATGGGCATGTGCATGTGCATGTGCATGTGCATGTGCATATGCATCTGCATCTGCATGTGCATGTGCACGTGCATGTGGATGTGAATGTGAATGTGCATGTGCATGTGCATGTACATCTGAATGTGCATGTACATGTGAATGTGCATGTGAATGTGCATGTGCATGTGCACGTGCATGTGCATGTGCATGTGTAGTTGAATGTGCATGTGCATGTGCATGTGAATGTGCACGTGCATTTGAATGTGCATGTGCATGTGAATGTGCATGTGCATGTGCATGTGAATGTGCATGTGGACTTGAATGTGCATGTGGATGTGAACGTGAACGTGCATTTGAATGTGCATATGCATGTGAATGTGCATGTGCACGTGCATGTAAA
This sequence comes from Penium margaritaceum, assembly GCA_023375785.1. Taxonomy (NCBI): domain Eukaryota; kingdom Viridiplantae; phylum Streptophyta; class Zygnematophyceae; order Desmidiales; family Peniaceae; genus Penium; species Penium margaritaceum. The sequence goes on from SZWC01003477.1 coordinate 58,199, forward strand.
TGTGCATGTGCATGTGCATCTGCATGTGCATGTGCATGTGCATACGCATGTGCACCTGCATGTGCATGTGCATGTGAACGTGAATGTGCATGTGCATGTGCATGTAAATGTGCATGTGCATGTGCATGTGAATGTGCACGTGTATTTGAATGTTCATGTGCATGTGAATGTGCATCTGCATTTCCATGTGAATGTGCACGTGCATTTCAATGTGAATGTGCATGTGAATGTGCATGTGCATGTGTATGTGCATTTGAATGTGCATGTGCATTAGAATGTGCATGTGCATGTGCATGCAAATGTACATGTGAATGTGCACGTGCATTTGAATGTGCATGTGCATGTCAATGTGCATGTGCATGTGCACGTACATGTGCATGTGCATGTGCATCTGAATGTGCATGTAAATGTGCAAATGCATGGGTATGTGCATGTGTATGTGCATGTGCATGTGCACGTGCATGTGAATGTGCATGTGCATGTGCATGTGCATGTGAATGTGCATGTGCATGTGCATGTGCATGTGCATCTGAATGTGCATGTGCATGCGCATATGCATGTGCATGTGAATGTGCATGTGCATGTGCATGTGAATGTGCACGTGCATGTGCATGTGAACGTGCATGTGAATGCGCATGTGCATGTGCATGTGCATGTGCATGTGCATGTGCATGTGCATGTGCACGTTCATGTGAATGTGCATGTGCATGTGCATGTGCATGTGCATGTGCATGTGCATGAGCAGTTGAATGTACATGTGCATGGGCATGTCAATGTGCACGTGCATTTGAATGTGCATGTGCATGTGAATGTGCACGTGCATGTGCATGCGAATGTGTACATGCATTTGAATGTGCATGTGCATGTGAACGTGCATGTGCATGTGCATGTGAATGTGCATGTGTATGTGCACGTGCATTTGAATGTGCATGTGTATGTGCATGTGAATGTTCATGTTTGTGTGCATATGCACATGCATGTGCATGTTTATGTGCATGTGAATGTGCATGTACATGTGCATGTGCATGTGGATGTGCACGTGTATGTGCATGTGCATCTGAATTTGTATGTGCATGTGCAAATGCATGCGCATGTACATGTACATGTGCATGTGCATGTGCATGTGAATGTGCATGTGAATGTGCATGTGCATGTGCATGTGCATGTGCATGTGCATTTGCATGTGCATCTTAATGTGCATGTGCATGCGCATGTGAATGTGCATGTGCATGTGAATGCGCATGTGCATGGGCATTTGCATATGCATGTGCATGTGAACGTGCATGTGCATGTGCATGTGAATGTGCATGTGCATGTGGACGTGCATGTGAATGTGTGTGTGCATGTGCATGTGCATGTGCATGTGCATGTGCATGTGAATGTGAATGTGCATATGCATGTGTATTTGAATGTGCACGTGCATTTGAATGTGTGTGTGCATGTGCATGTGCATGTGAATGTGCACGTGCATTTGAATGTGCATGTGCATGTGCACATGCATGTGAATGTGCATGTGCATGTGAATGTCCTTGTGCATGTGAATGTCCATGTGCATGTGCATGTGCATGTGCATGTGAATGTGAATGTGCATCTGAATGTGCAAGGTCAACTGCATGCGCATGTGCATGTGGATGCCAATATGCATGTGCATGTGCATGTGTATGTGCACGTGCATGTGAATGTGAACGTGCATGTGAATGTGCATGTGCATGTGCATGCGCATGCGCATGTGCATGTCCATGTGCATGTGAATGTGCATGTGCATGTGAATGTGCATGTGCATGTGCATGTGCATGTGCACATGCATGTGAACGTGCATGTGCATGTGCATGTGCATACGCATGTGCATCTGCATGTGCATATGCATGTGCATGTGCACGTGCATGTGCATGTGCATGTGCATGTAAATGTGCATGCGCATGTGCATGTGAATGTGCACGTTTATTTGAATGTTCATGCACATGTGAATGTGTATCTGCATGTGCATGTGAATGCGCACGTGCATTTGAATGTGCATGTGCATGTGAATGTGCATGTGCATGTGCATGTGAACGTGCATGTGCATGTGCATGTGCATGTGCATGTGCATGTGCATGTGCATGTGCATGTGCATGTGCATTTGCATGTGTATCTGAATTTGCATGTTTATGTGCAAATGCATGCGCATGTGCTTGTACATGTGCCTGTGAATGTGCATGTGCATGTGCATGTGCATGTGCATGTGAATGTGCATGTGCATGTGCATGTGAATGTGCATGTGCATGTGCACGTGCATGTGCTTGTGCATGTGCATGTGCATGTGCATTTGCATGTGCATCTGAATTTGCATGTGCATGCGTATGTGCATATACATGGGAATGTGCATGTGCATGTGCATGTGAATGTGCACTTGCATGTGCATGTGGACGTGCACATGAATGCGCAAGTACATGTGAATGTACATGTGCATGTGCATGTGCATGTGCATGTGCATGTGCATCTGAATGTGCATGTGCATGCGCATGTGCATGTACATGGGAATGTGCATGTGCATGTGCATGTGAATGTGCACGTGCATGTGCATGTGAACGTGCATGTGCATGTGCATGTGGATGTGTATGTGTATGTGTATGAGTATGTGTATGTGTATGTGCATGTGCATGTGCATCTGAATGTGCAAATGCATGTGCATGCGCATGTGCATGTGGATGTGTATGTGTATGTGTATGAGTATGTGTATGTGTATGTGCATGTGCATGTGCATCTGAATGTGCAAATGCATGTGCATGCGCATGTGCATGTGGATGTGTATGTGTATGTGTATGAGTATGTGTATGTGTATGTGCATGTGCATGTGCATCTGAATGTGCAAATGCATGTGCATGCGCATGTGCATGTGCATGTGCATGTGCATCTGAATGTGCATGTGCATGCGCATGTGCATGTACATGGGAATGTGCATGTGCATGTGCATGTGAATGTGCACGTGCATGTGCATGTGAACGTGCATGTGCATGTGCATGTGAATGTGCATGTGAATGTGAATGTGCATGTGCATGTATATTTGCATGTGCATCTGAATGTGCATGTTTATGTGCATGTGCATGTGCATGTGCATGTGCATGTGCATGTGCATGTGCATGTGAACGTGCATGTGCATGTGCATGTGCATACACATGTGCATCTGCATGTGCATGTGCACGTGCATGTGCATGTGCATGTAAATGTGCATGCGCATGTGCATGTGAATGTGCACGTGTATTTGAATGTTCATGTACATGTGAATGTGTATCTGCATGTGCATGTGAATGTGCACGTGCATTTGAATGTGCATGTGCATGTGAATGTGCATGTGCATGTGCACGTGCATGTGAACGTGCATGTGCACGTGCATGCGCATGTGCACGTGAATGTGCATGTGCATGTGCATGTGCACGTGCATGTGTATCTGAATGTGCATGTGCATGTGTAAATGCATGCGCATGTGCATGTACATGTGCGTGTGAATGTGCATGTGCATGTGCATGCGAATGTGCATGTCCATGTGCATGTGAATGTGCATGTGCATGTGCATGTGCTTGTGCATGTGCATGTGCATGTGCACGTGCATTTGCATGTGCATCTGATTTTGCATGTGCATGCGTATGTGCATGTACATGGGAATGTGCATGCGCATGTGCATGTGAATGTGCACTTGTATGTGCATGTGGACGTGCACATGAATGCGCAAGTGCATGTGAATGTGCATGTGCATGTGCATGTGCATGTGCATGTGCATGTGCATCTGAATGTGCATGTGCATGCACATGTGCATGTACATGGGAATGTGCATGTGCATGTGCATGTGAATGTGCACGTGCATGCGCATGTGAACATGCATGTGCATGTGCATGTCAATGTGCATGTGAATGTGCATGTGCATGTGCATGTGCATGTGCATGTGTATTTGCATGTGCATCTGAATGTGCATGTGCATGTGCATGTACATGTGAATGTGCATGTGCATGTGAATGCGCATGTGCATGTGCATGTGCATGTGCATGTGCACGTGCATGTGAACGTGCATGTGCATGTGCATGTGAATGTCCATCTGCATGTGCACGTACATGTGAATGTGCGTGTGCATGTGCATGTGCATGTGCACGTGCATGTGCATGTGCATGTGCATGTGAATGTGCATGTGCATGTGTATTTGAATGTGCACGTGCATTTGAATGTGCGTGTGCATGTGCATGTGCATGTGCATTTCAATGTGCACATGCATTTGAATGTGCATGTGCATGCGAATGTGCATGTGCATATGCATGTGAATGTGCATGTGCACTTGAATGTGCATGTGGATGTGAATGTGCACATGCATTTGAATGTGCATATGCATGTGAATGTGCATGTGCATCTGCATGTGCATGTGTATGTGCATGTGCATGTGCATGTAAATGTGCATGTGCATGTGCATCTGAATGTGCATGTGCATGTGCATGTGCAAATGCATGCGCATGTACATGTATATGTGCATGTGAATGTGCATGTGCATGTGCATATGCATGTGAATGTGCATGTGCATGTGAATGTGCATGTGCATGTGAATGTCCATATGCATATGCATGTGCATGTGCATGTGCATGTGCATGTTCTTACACATGTGCATGTCCACATGCACATGTAGTTCTTCGATCCAAAGAAAAACATCTGAGATCGATGATTGACAATCGACAATTGACAATCGTCGAAAGATAGGCAACGTGGAAAGGTGAGGAGATCAGACTACGTAACGGAATCCCAAACTGTCGAGTGTATTGGGTTAGTGTAGCTGGTACATGTATTGTACATAAACTAGTTTTGTACACTAGTGTATCATTACACTTATGTAATTATTACATTTCTGTGAGATACACGGACCATAGACACTCTCCCAATACACTTTTAGATTTGGGGGGGGGGAGGGGGGGGAGGAGGGAGCATGGAATCCGGATGCCCCCCCCCCCCCCCCC
>SZWC01003477.1:63291-76019 GCA_023375785.1 Penium margaritaceum
GGAATCCGGATGCCCCCCCCCCCCCTCCCAAATGCTAGAGTGTATTAGCAAAGTTTAGCTGGTCGGTGTATCCTGTTGAAGTGGAGGAAAAAGAAAATTAATGCATTAAAATGTTGAAATATCATCTCTAGATTACACAACCTGACCCCCGATGTACAACGATCGATGATCGATGAAGCCAGTTGAAATTTTGCGATTTGTGTGAGTGGGGTTGTACGCAAATCCCCCATACAATTCAAGGGAACCTGCTAGAACCCGCTACCGCAGGGCCCAGCAGGAGCCCGGGCAAGCAACAAAATAAATCCCAGAACCCCGGAATGTAACATTGGGTGGGTTTTTGTTCCGCCGAGTTCCGTGTATACAATTAGGCGTTGTTATTTATCACAGTAGTCGCACTTTTAAGGTATGAGTACAAATGTATGTCTTTGTCAGCGAAATGTAAATGGATGTGTGAAAAACTTAACCATGGATTTCATTCACTTTTACAAATGTTAAAACCTACCTTCCAGGAAAGTTTGTGTGTTTAAGCATACAAACACATCACCATATGTATGTACAGACATAGATAATTAACTGTAATGTAACTTCCATGAAGGTTCCATGAAACTTCCAGTGGCATAGATTAAACATGTACACTTTAACCATAAATGGGTGATGGTATGCAGGTCATTGACAAAGAGTTCCAGATTGCGGACATGTGTTGGCGACAAAATTGTGCATGTCAAGATGCATGTGCATGTGCATGTAAATGTGCATGTGCATCTGCATGTGAACGTGCACATGTGTTTGAATGATCATGTGCATGTGAATGTGTATCTGCATGTGCGTATGAATGTGCATGTGCATTTGAATGTGGATATGCATGTGAATGTGCATGTGCATGTGCACATGCATGTGAACGTGCATGTGCACGTGCATGTGCATGTGCATGTGCATGTGCATCTGAATGTGCATGTGCATGTGCAAATGCATGCGCATGTGCATGTACATGTGCATGTGAATTTGCATGTGCATGTGCATGTGCATGTGCATGTGCATGTGAATGTGCATGTGCATGTGCATGTGAATGTGCATGTGCATGTGCATGTGCATGTGCATGTGCATGTACATCTGAATGTGCATGTGCATGCGCATGTGCATATACATGGGAATGTGCATGTGCATGTGCATGTGAATGTGCACGTGCATATGCATGTGCATGTGAACGTGCATGTGAATGCGCATGTGCATGTGCATGTGCATGTGCATGTGCATGTGCATGTGCATGTGCATGTGCATGTGCATGTGGATGTGAATGTGAATGTGCATGTGCATGTGCATGTTCATGTGCATGTGCACGTGCATGTGAACGTGCATGTACACGTGCATGTGCATGTGCATGTGCACGTGCATGTGAATGTGCATGTGAATGTGCATGTGCATGTGCACGTGCATGTGCATGTGCATGTGCAGTTGAAGGTGCATGTGCATGTTCATGTGAATGTGCACGTGCATTTGAATGTGCATGTGCATGTGAATGTGCATATGCATGTGCACGTGAATGTGCATGTGCACTTGAATGTGCATGTGGATGTGAACGTGCACGTGCATTTGAATGTGCATGTGCATGTGAATGTGCATGTGCATGTGCATGTAAACGTGCATGTGCATGTGCATGTGCATGTGCATGTGCATATGCATGTGCATCTGCATGTGCATGTGCATTATCACTTGAATGTGCAAGTGCATGTGCATGTACATGTGAATGTGCACGTGTACTTGAATGTTCATGTGCATGTGAATGTGCATGTGCATGTGCATGTGCATTTGAATGTGCATGTGCATGTGAATGTGCATGTCCATGTGCATGTGCATGCAAATGTACATGTGAATGTGCACGTGCATTTGAATGTGCATGTGCATGTGAATGTGCATGTGCATGTGCATGTGCACGTGGATGTGCATGTGCATGTGCATCTGAATATGCATGTACATGTGCAAATGCATGCGCATGTGCATGTACATGTGCATGTTAATGTGCATGTGCATGTGCATGTGAATGTGCATGTGCATGTGAATGTGCATGTGCATGTGCATGTGCATGTGCATCTGAATGTGCATGTGCATGCGCATGTGCATGTACATGGGAATGTGCATGTGCATGTGCATGTGAATGTGCACGTGCATGTGCATGTGAACGTGCATGTGAATGCGCATGTGCATGTGCATGTGCATGTGAATGTGCACGTGCATGTGAGTGTGCATGTGCATGTGAATGTGCACGTGCATGTGAGTGTGCATGTGCATGTGAATGTGCACGTGCATGTGAGTGTGCATGTGCATGTGAATGTGCACGTGCATGTGAGTGTGCATGTGCATGTGAATGTGCACGTGCATGTGCATGTGAACGTGCATGTGAATGCGCATGTGCATGTGCATGTGTATGTGCATGTGCATCTGCATGTGCATGTGCATGTGCATGTGCATCTGAATGTGCATGTGCATGCGCATGTGCATGTACATGGGAATGTGCATGTGCATGTGCATGTGAATGTGCACGTGCATGTGCATGTGAACGTGCATGTGAATGCGCATGTGCATGTGCATGTGTATGTGCATGTGCATCTGCATGTGCATGTGCATGCGCATGTGAATGTGCATATGCATGTCCATGTTCATGTGCATGTGCACGTGCATGTGAACGTGCATGTGCACGTGCATGTGCATGTGCATGTGCATGTGCATGTGCACGTGCATGTGAATGTGCATGTGCATGTGCATGTGCATGTGCACGTGCATGTGCATGTGCATGAGCAGTTGAATGTGCATGTGCATGGGCATGTGAATGTGCACGTGCATTTGAGTGTGCATGTGCATGTGAATGTGCACGTGCATGTGCACGTGAATGTGTACGTGCATTTGAATGTGCATGTGCATGTGAATGTGCATCTGCATGTGCATGTATGTGTGCATGTGCATTTGAATGTGCATGTGTATGTGCATGTGAATGCACGTGAATGTGCATGTGCATTTGAATGGGCATGTGAATGTGCATGTTCGTGTGCATGTGCACATGCATGTGCATGTTTATGTGCATGTGAATGTGCATGTACATGTGCATGTGCATGTGGATGTGCACGTGTATGTGCATATGCATCTGAATGTGCATGTGCATGTGCAAATGCATGCGTATGTGCATGTGCATGTGCATGTGCATGTGCATTTGCATGTGCATGTGCATGTGCATGTTACTGTGCATGTGAATGTGCAGTGCATGTGCATGTGCATGTGCATGTGCATGTGCATTTGCATGTGCATCTCAATGTGCATGTGCATGTGCATGTGCATGTGAATGTGCATGTGCATGTGAATGCGCATGTGCATGGGCATGTGCATGTGCATGTGCATGGGAACGTGCATATGCATGTGCATGTGAATATGTATGTGCATGTGCACGTGCATGTGAATGTGCGTGTGCATGTGCATTGGCATGTGCACGTGCATGTGCATGTGCATGTGAATGTGAATGTGCATGTGCATATGTATTTGAATGTGCATGTGCATTTGAATGTGTGTGTGCATATGCATGTGCACGTGCATTTGAATGTGCATGTGCATGTGCACATGCATGTGCATGCGCATGTGTATGTGGATGCTAATATGCATTCGCATGTGCATGTGTATGTGCACATGCATGTGCATGTGAACATGCATGTGAATGTGCATGTGCATGTGCATGCGCATGCGCATGTGCATGTGCATGTGCATGTGAATGTGCATGTGCATGTGAATGCGCATGTGCATGTGCATGTGCATGTGCACGTGCATGTGAACGTACACGTAAGGTGAAGAGTGGAAGCTCAAAGTGCCTGCATCGTAAACCTTCTGCGGAGAACTCCATGTGCTTTCTGCAAAAAACGTAATTAGAAGAAAGGCGTCGAAGGCGGCCGTAGCGCTTGCTGCACATCCATCCATACATCCATACATTCATACATCCATACATCCATACATCCATACATCCATACATCCATACATCCATACATCTATACTTCCATACTTCCATCCATCCATCCATCCATCCATCCATACATCCATCCATCCATCCATCCATACATCCATCCATCCATCCATCCATACATCCATCCATCCATCCATCCATACATCCATCCATCCATCCATCCATCCATACATCCATCCATCCATACATCTTTACATCCTCACATCCATATATCCATGCATCCATACATCCAGACATCCATACATCCATACATCCATCCATCCATCCATCCATCAATCCATCAATCCATCCATCCATCCATCCATCCATCCATCCATCCATCCATCCATCCATCCATCCATACATCCATACATCCATACATCCATACATCCATACTTCCATCCATCCATCCATCCATCCATCCATCCAGCCATCCATCCATCCATCCATCCATCCATCCAGCCATCCATCCATCCATCCATCCATCCATCCAGCCATCCATCCATCCATCCATCCATCCATCCAGCCATCCATCCATCCATCCATCCATCCATCCAGCCATCCATCCATCCATCCATCCATCCATCCAGCCATCCATCCATCCATCCATCCATCCATCCAGCCATCCATCCATCCATCCATCCATCCATCCAGCCATCCATCCATCCATCCATCCATCCATCCAGCCATCCATCCATCCATCCATCCATCCATCCAGCCATCCATCCATCCATCCATCCATCCATCCAGCCATCCATCCATCCATCCATCCATCCATCCAGCCATCCATCCATCCATCCATCCATCCATCCAGCCATCCATCCATCCATCCATCCATCCATCCAGCCATCCATCCATCCATCCATCCATCCATCCAGCCATCCATCCATCCATCCATCCATCCATCCAGCCATCCATCCATCCATCCATCCATCCATCCAGCCATCCATCCATCCATCCATCCATCCATCCAGCCATCCATCCATCCATCCATCCATCCATCCAGCCATCCATCCATCCATCCATCCATCCATCCAGCCATCCATCCATCCATCCATCCATCCATCCAGCCATCCATCCATCCATCCATCCATCCATCCAGCCATCCATCCATCCATCCATCCATCCATCCAGCCATCCATCCATCCATCCATCCATCCATCCAGCCATCCATCCATCCATCCATCCATCCATCCAGCCATCCATCCATCCATCCATCCATCCATCCAGCCATCCATCCATCCATCCATCCATCCATCCAGCCATCCATCCATCCATCCATCTATCCATCCATCCATCCATCCATCCATCGATCCATCCATCCATCCATCCATCCATCCATCCATCCATCCATCCATCCATCCATCCATCCATCCATCCATCCATCCATCCATCCATCCATCCATACATCCATACATCCATACATCCATTCATCCATACCCATCCTTCCATTCATACATACTTCCATTCACACATGCTTCCATTCATACATACTTCCATTCATACATTCATACACCCAGACATTCATACATCCATACAGCCATACATTTATGCACACCACCAGCGCTGACCGCCAATGACCACGAGAGATCGATACGCACGGTGGGGGAAGGGGAATGAGGAGAAGGGGGATGGAGCAGGATGCGGGAAGACGATTAAACGCAGGGGATGGCAGAGGGGGGGGAGGGGAAGGGGGAGATGGAGGGTGGAAAGGAGGAGGGTAAGAGAGACGAGGTAGAGGGAGGGGGAAGGGGGGGTGCGGTGGGGACAGGCAGGGTTTGGCATGCTCTCACAGCAACACGAACATTAAAACACAGAGAAAAAAACCAAAAGAGAAACACTGGTAATCCGGACCATGACCAAAACGCAACGTGCGCTATGATGCACAATGTGCATACGCACATTGCGTACATGATGGGAAAACAAAGGCCATGCACGACCAGCACATGCCAGACGCACGCACACATGCGCCAACGCACGCACGCACGCAAGCACGCACGCACACACGCACACACGCACGCATACACGCATGCCCGTACGCACGAATGTACGCATGCATGCGCACCCGCACGCACGCAACCCCGCATGCACTTACCCCCGGCACACACGCACCCCCATACGCACGCACCCCTGCACGCACGTACCTCCGCACGCACACACCCTCGCACGCACGCACCCCCGCACACACGCACCCACACACGTACGCACCTCCACACACACGCACCCCTACACGTACGCACCCACACACGTACGCACCTCCACACACACGCACCCCTACACGTACGCACCCACACACGTACGCACCTCCACACACACGCACCCCTACACGTACGCACCCACACACGTACGCACCTCCACACACACGCACCCCTACACGTACGCACCCACACACGTACGCACCTCCACACACACGCACCCCTACACGTACGCACCCACACACGTACGCACCTCCACACACACGCACCCCTACACGTACGCACCCACACACGTACGCACCTCCACACACACGCACCCCTACACGTACGCACCCACACACGTACGCACCTCCACACACACGCACCCCTACACGTACGCACCCACACACGTACGCACCTCCACACACACGCACCCCTACACGTACGCACCCACACACGTACGCACCTCCACACACACGCACCCCTACACGTACGCACCCACACACGTACGCACCTCCACACACACGCACCCCTACACGTACGCACCCACACACGTACGCACCTCCACACACACGCACCCCTACACGTACGCACCCACACACGTACGCACCTCCACACACACGCACCCCTACACGTACGCACCCACACACGTACGCACCTCCACACACACGCACCCCTACACGTACGCACCCACACACGTACGCACCTCCACACACACGCACCCCTACACGTACGCACCCACACACGTACGCACCTCCACACACACGCACCCCTACACGTACGCACCCACACACGTACGCACCTCCACACACACGCACCCCTACACGTACGCACCCACACACGTACGCACCTCCACACACACGCACCCCTACACGTACGCACCCACACACGTACGCACCTCCACACACACGCACCCCTACACGTACGCACCCACACACGTACGCACCTCCACACACACGCACCCCTACACGTACGCACCCACACACGTACGCACCTCCACACACACGCACCCCTACACGTACGCACCCACACACGTACGCACCTCCACACACACGCACCCCTACACGTACGCACCCACACACGTACGCACCTCCACACACACGCACCCCTACACGTACGCACCCACACACGTACGCACCTCCACACACACGCACCCCTACACGTACGCACCCACACACGTACGCACCTCCACACACACGCACCCCTACACGTACGCACCCACACACGTACGCACCTCCACACACACGCACCCCTACACGTACGCACCCACACACGTACGCACCTCCACACACACGCACCCCTACACGTACGCACCCACACACGTACGCACCTCCACACACACGCACCCCTACACGTACGCACCCACACACGTACGCACCTCCACACACACGCACCCCTACACGTACGCACCCACACACGTACGCACCTCCACACACACGCACCCCTACACGTACGCACCCACACACGTACGCACCTCCACACACACGCACCCCTACACGTACGCACCCACACACGTACGCACCTCCACACACACGCACCCCTACACGTACGCACCCACACACGTACGCACCTCCACACACACGCACCCCTACACGTACGCACCCACACACGTACGCACCTCCACACACACGCACCCCTACACGTACGCACCCACACACGTACGCACCTCCACACACACGCACCCCTACACGTACGCACCCACACACGTACGCACCTCCACACACACGCACCCCTACACGTACGCACCCACACACGTACGCACCTCCACACACACGCACCCCTACACGTACGCACCCACACACGTACGCACCTCCACACACACGCACCCCTACACGTACGCACCCACACACGTACGCACCTCCACACACACGCACCCCTACACGTACGCACCCACACACGTACGCACCTCCACACACACGCACCCCTACACGTACGCACCCACACACGTACGCACCTCCACACACACGCACCCCTACACGTACGCACCCACACACGTACGCACCTCCACACACACGCACCCCTACACGTACGCACCCACACACGTACGCACCTCCACACACACGCACCCCTACACGTACGCACCCACACACGTACGCACCTCCACACACACGCACCCCTACACGTACGCACCCACACACGTACGCACCTCCACACACACGCACCCCTACACGTACGCACCCACACACGTACGCACCTCCACACACACGCACCCCTACACGTACGCACCCACACACGTACGCACCTCCACACACACGCACCCCTACACGTACGCACCCACACACGTACGCACCTCCACACACACGCACCCCTACACGTACGCACCCACACACGTACGCACCTCCACACACACGCACCCCTACACGTACGCACCCACACACGTACGCACCTCCACACACACGCACCCCTACACGTACGCACCCACACACGTACGCACCTCCACACACACGCACCCCTACACGTACGCACCCACACACGTACGCACCTCCACACACACGCACCCCTACACGTACGCACCCACACACGTACGCACCTCCACACACACGCACCCCTACACGTACGCACCCACACACGTACGCACCTCCACACACACGCACCCCTACACGTACGCACCCACACACGTACGCACCTCCACACACACGCACCCCTACACGTACGCACCCACACACGTACGCACCTCCACACACACGCACCCCTACACGTACGCACCCACACACGTACGCACCTCCACACACACGCACCCCTACACGTACGCACCCACACACGTACGCACCTCCACACACACGCACCCCTACACGTACGCACCCACACACGTACGCACCTCCACACACACGCACCCCTACACGTACGCACCCACACACGTACGCACCTCCACACACACGCACCCCTACACGTACGCACCCACACACGTACGCACCTCCACACACACGCACCCCTACACGTACGCACCCACACACGTACGCACCTCCACACACACGCACCCCTACACGTACGCACCCACACACGTACGCACCTCCACACACACGCACCCCTACACGTACGCACCCACACACGTACGCACCTCCACACACACGCACCCCTACACGTACGCACCCACACACGTACGCACCTCCACACACACGCACCCCTACACGTACGCACCCACACACGTACGCACCTCCACACACACGCACCCCTACACGTACGCACCCACACACGTACGCACCTCCACACACACGCACCCCTACACGTACGCACCCACACACGTACGCACCTCCACACACACGCACCCCTACACGTACGCACCCACACACGTACGCACCTCCACACACACGCACCCCTACACGTACGCACCCACACACGTACGCACCTCCACACACACGCACCCCTACACGTACGCACCCACACACGTACGCACCTCCACACACACGCACCCCTACACGTACGCACCCACACACGTACGCACCTCCACACACACGCACCCCTACACGTACGCACCCACACACGTACGCACCTCCACACACACGCACCCCTACACGTACGCACCCACACACGTACGCACCTCCACACACACGCACCCCTACACGTACGCACCCACACACGTACGCACCTCCACACACACGCACCCCTACACGTACGCACCCACACACGTACGCACCTCCACACACACGCACCCCTACACGTACGCACCCACACACGTACGCACCTCCACACACACGCACCCCTACACGTACGCACCCACACACGTACGCACCTCCACACACACGCACCCCTACACGTACGCACCCACACACGTACGCACCTCCACACACACGCACCCCTACACGTACGCACCCACACACGTACGCACCTCCACACACACGCACCCCTACACGTACGCACCCACACACGTACGCACCTCCACACACACGCACCCCTACACGTACGCACCCACACACGTACGCACCTCCACACACACGCACCCCTACACGTACGCACCCACACACGTACGCACCTCCACACACACGCACCCCTACACGTACGCACCCACACACGTACGCACCTCCACACACACGCACCCCTACACGTACGCACCCACACACGTACGCACCTCCACACACACGCACCCCTACACGTACGCACCCACACACGTACGCACCTCCACACACACGCACCCCTACACGTACGCACCCACACACGTACGCACCTCCACACACACGCACCCCTACACGTACGCACCCACACACGTACGCACCTCCACACACACGCACCCCTACACGTACGCACCCACACACGTACGCACCTCCACACACACGCACCCCTACACGTACGCACCCACACACGTACGCACCTCCACACACACGCACCCCTACACGTACGCACCCACACACGTACGCACCTCCACACACACGCACCCCTACACGTACGCACCCACACACGTACGCACCTCCACACACACGCACCCCTACACGTACGCACCCACACACGTACGCACCTCCACACACACGCACCCCTACACGTACGCACCCACACACGTACGCACCTCCACACACACGCACCCCTACACGTACGCACCCACACACGTACGCACCTCCACACACACGCACCCCCACATGCACACACCCCCACACGCATGCACCTCCACACGCACGCACCCCCACACGTACGCAACCCCACACGCACGCACCTCCACATGCACGCACCCCCATACGCACGCACCCCCACATAAGGGTGCACACCATGCCAGAATCGCGGTTCTGGAGAGGGAACCGGATTCGTGAGCCAATCCGTAGCTCAGAACCGGGACCGCGATTCCCAGACCGGAACCGCGGTTCTTGAGACTCGCGGTTCTTGGCCCATGTGTTTCGCAATTCTGGTTGACTTGGAACCGAGAACAATGACGTTGTAGAACCGAAGTCACGGAGTTGGAGATTTGCGGTTTCCTGGGTGTCACATTTGTAGACATGCATGTTACTGCCAACCTGTGACATGATTTACTTTGTGTATATTGTGACAAGTTTCTCATCATATTTGTGGACACTTTTCTCATCATGTTGTCTGTACATTTGTCCATGTCCACATCCCACACAATGTGTGGGAGATGGCAGGTTACTGCTCATGTATGTGGCAGTCATGTACTTGTTAAGTATCTTCTCTTAACACTAGTAGGACCTAATGTCATTTGCACTAGTGTTGTACTCACTAACAGGGTTTCCTCCTTTTTCCTTAGGCAAGCCATAACTCGTTCTCATGAGTATCATCATTGAACAGCCATTACACATTAACAGTAAGTGAAAGTAGGAGAAATTGGAATGACAAGAAATGGAAATGTAGAATTAGAACTTGTACATTTACAATCACTAGGCAGTGGACAGAGAATGGACCATGGCAATTCAAAGTGTTCATAGGGGCAGGGCCATGGTGACCCCGCCCCTCCCCCCCCCCCTACCCCACTGTCCAACTGCCACAATCTAACTGAGAACTGGGTTGAATGACAAGTGTCACACAGTTTCCACAAGTAAACAAGGAGCTTTCTAGTCTAAGACATCTCTACAACATCGTCGTCATCTCCAAGGCTGAACTGCTGCAAGGCATCGCCGGCTTCGTCTCCCTCTCCATCGTCTTTGACGTCGTCGTCGTCATCGTCGTCGTCGTCCTCCTCTGCTTCACCACCCTCAGCACCCTCCTCCTCATCACTGCTGCTCCCCTCTGCAGCTGCCAAAGCCGGCGTTGTCAACTCCTTCCACTTTGTTCAGTGGCTGCCCTTCAAATGCTTCCACATCCCGCTCGTTGCGCTCTGGTTCATGGTGTACGTCCCCTTCAAGCTGTTCTTCTTCCGCGGGCACAAGGTGCATGCCACTCGTGGCTCTCCATTGATGATGACGTACTCAAAAACTTGCCACGTGACGCTCGGCCGTTTCTTTCTTGCATCCTCTGGTTCGGTAGCAGGTGTAGCGGGAGCCTTGTCCGCTGGTCTGAGTGCGTCTGGCCTGCTAGGAGACAGGGGCGTGCGTTGGGAGGGCCCGGCAGCAGCACGGGTCGGAGAGAGGGGCGTGCTCTGAGAGGGCCCGGCAGCACTCGGTCCCTGCTCGCTAGCCATGGTGCTAAGTGTCAGCTGAGACACTCGAGTGACTCCGCTCGAGTCACTCGAGCGGACTGCCAAGCGAGGGCTCGACACTAGAGAGTGAAGTGTCATGCCCTCGGAAAAAACCTAGTTGGCCGATGGATCCTTTGCGGCAGACCTGCCCGCAAAGGATCCATCCGCCGTGGCATCTTGGGCAGGTGCATGGCATCTCTTGAGGGGTCAAAGGGGGGTGCTCCGAGTGTGTCTAAATGTTCGTGGCGCGGTGTTTTGAACCGGATCTCAGGTGCATTTTCAACTTCCTCCCCCCCCCCCTCCCCCGTCCTACCCAGCCTTCATTCTGAACCGCGATCTGGCTCGGTTCTGTAGCTGTGAAATGGAACCGCGGTTTCCGTATCGGAACCGGAACGGCGAGTCCGGCTTGTGGTTCCCATCATTTGGTGTGCACCCTTACCCCCACATGCACGCATCCCCAAACGTACACACTCTCACACACACGCACCCCCACACACGAACACCCCCACACACACGCACCCTCACA
>SZWC01003477.1:124817-149248 GCA_023375785.1 Penium margaritaceum
CACCCAACCTCACCAACACCTACCCTCATTCCTCTGGAAGTTTGTGCACCCGCCATCGACTGCTAGCCTGGCAGCCACTCGTCAGCGTAGGGGTAATGATGGGTGCCTTCTTCCCAAGTTGGACTGAGAGAAGACGTGTACAGTGGTCATACGTGTCGGACCATACTCAGTCGGCACTGGCAGATGCAGATCTATTAACTACGAGCATTTTGTGAGACCCATGGCTCCTTTTTCGCGTGTTTCTGACACACAGTATTGGAAAGACCACGTGTATTATGTGATGAAATGTTTAAAGGGTGCAGAGCAGGGAGTTTGGGTCAGCCCTTTCCCGGATCCCAGGGCAAGAGACATAGGCTTGCAGGCATTTTTGTTTTGGCTGAAAGCGGGCTAGGACTCACGAGCACAAAGAAAGCCCACGTATCAACTTCGATGTGCAGGGACCACAGTAGGAGAGGGGCAAGGAGTTATGAGTGGAGTTGAGGAAATGAGACAGGAACAGGCTGGTAAGGTGCCACCAAATGAGAAGATTCTAGGAAGCTTCCTAGCACGCTTGCCACTGACAGGGTGTCAGCGCTCAGTCAACTCGCGGCGTCAACACAGGTCGGACACAAAGCGGCAAGGGTTTGGCTAGACGACACGACTCAGTGTCAAATGTGCTTCCATTAATAAACACATACAGAGAGGGATAACAAATGACAAGTCCACAGCATAAATACCTGTCGCGGCGCACGACAGGCGTCGCACGCGGCAGTGCAAGGTCTGTCCTAGAACCGGCCAAAAAACACTGTTTTGGCCGTAACTCTGCGCAGACAAATCAGAACGCTACGCCGGCTGAACCTAGAGATGCAGAATCTCAAGCCAGACGCTACGACTGGTCACATGCATAAGTCCGGCACCAATTGGTGGACAGAAAATGTAAAACATGCAAATCGGGCTCAAGAGCCAGTCCACCGAGAAAACTCTAGCGTCTGTAGAAACACCGCAAAGCACCCCGGCAAGCACCTAGGGCGTCGTGGCAGCTCTCTGGCAGCTGCTGGTGGATGGATCCACCACTCGTCGGTGCCCCGGTGCCAGCTGCGTCCGCATCAAGGATAGGCTGCAGAAAAACTGGAGGAGGTCCAAGACA
Organism: Penium margaritaceum; assembly: GCA_023375785.1. Lineage (NCBI taxonomy): Eukaryota > Viridiplantae > Streptophyta > Zygnematophyceae > Desmidiales > Peniaceae > Penium > Penium margaritaceum. Next base: position 125,944 of record SZWC01003477.1, read on the forward strand.
GCATCCACGATGCTGGGGTAGTCGTCGGTCAGCTCGGAGTGGGTGGTCCACCACATGCCGACGCGCCGGTGTCTCCGGGGTCCGCATCGGGAACCATGTCGTCGCGCTCTCCTGTACCGCTGGTCTTCTTGCCGTCGCTCGTGACGGGTGGAAGCCACACACACCAACACTCCCCTTGGCTGACACAACAGTCAACATAACGATGTCTGAGCAAAGGCAAGAGATGATGGCTCAGGAAACCAATCATAGCGAGCACTGATCAAGCATACCACAACACAGGGTCTCCTTGTGACAATGGTGCATCCCACCAAATGCCCGGGTCTCGACCATGCACGAATTCAATCACACACTTACGTGTCAAACATCATGCAAGAGAGACAGAGAAACAAGGACTCCTCGTGACCCCGGAAAATGTCTCCGGCTGTCCGGGTCTCGACCACAGCATGCATGGATCATACATAACACATGTAGGCAATGGGTCTCCACGTCACACCGGTAGAACTCAACAGGTGCGCGGGTCTCGACCAGCATAACCTTGCATGGATCATACATAACACATGGAGGCAATGGGTCTCCACATCACACCGGTGAAACTCACCAGGTGCGCGGGTCTCGACCAGCATAACCTNTCAACATAACGATGTCTGAGCGAAGGCAAGAGATGATGGCTCAGGCAACCAATCATAGCGAGCACTGATCAAGCATACCACAGCACAGGGTCTCCTCGTGACAATGGTGCATCCCACCAAATGCCCGGGTCTCGACCATGCACGAAGTCAATCACACACCTACGTGTCAAACATCATGCAAGAGAGACAGAGAAACAAGGTCTCCTCGTGACCCCGGAAAATGTCTCCGGGTGTCCGGGTCTCGACCACATCATGCATGGATCATACATAACACATGTAGGCAATGGGTCTCCACGTCACACCGGTAGAACTCAACAGGTGCGCGGGTCTCGACCAGCATAACCTTGCATGGATCATACATAACACATGGAGGCAATGGGTCTCTACATCACACCGGTGAAACTCACCAGGTGCGCGGGTCTCGACCAGCATAACCTCGACCATAGCATCGTGCCACACCCCAAGTAACCTCGTTGTCCTCAAAAGGGTGTCAGGCCAAACTCCACACACCAACACTCCCCCTGGACTGCAGAGGCTGACAGTACGAGCAAAGCTGATGGCTGCTCCCAACACAATCCGTGAGGAGGGAGCACGGCTCCCCCATGGCCACATACCCCTGCACAGCAATAGCAGAGGTGACAATGATGCTGGTGGGATGTGCTCGCACAGAGCCTCACCCCGGAGCGGTGTCGTCACTGTCGTCGTCGTCGCTGTCATCGTCGTAGTCGTCACTACTGTCGTCATCTGCTGATGTGACTGGTGCAGCGCTAAGGGCCTCCTCCAAAACAATCGCCTGATGTATGGCCTCCAACTGCTAAGCTGCATATTGCCTCGCGGCCTGCGCAGCGTCGAGGCACGTGTGGAGCTCGACAAGCTCTGACGCGGCAGCCGATCGGCTGGCTGCATCTGCGGCATGTAGACGGTCTGCCGTGAAACGAACCTGACGGTGGACCTCGATAGTGTGCACGTTGGCACGAGCCAGAGCCTCCTGTAGCCTCGCGGTCTCACCCCATAGGAAAGAGTGGAGCTGCGCCTGCTCATCGCACAAATCGACGTCCTCTACGTCAGTCGTCGACTCAAGTGCCGCCGGGCCACAAGGTGCTGGTAGAGCGGGAGCGCAAGACAATGAGTCGCCACGTAAGTCTTCTGGGGCTGTAGGAACGACTGCTGCGAAGGCACCTGCTGCTCGTGACACACCTGTCACTCGGCCGTCAGCTGTTGGCCGGACGTCGGCATGTGTAGGTACAGCTGCATCCGCGGCGACGTCGTGGTCATCGAAGGTGCGGTCAGTGTCGTGGTGCTCCTCGTGACCCCTGGTGCGTAGCCCATCATCCACCTGCTGCTGGAGGTCCGCCTGTCCCAGACGTGCATCCTGTAGAGACCACTCGGCTGCCTCGAGACGCCTGTGTACATCCTTCAGACACTCCTCGACAGCCCGTCGTGCTGGAACATCCACGGTGTAACAACGGCTGCTGGCCTCTCGGAGCTTGACCATGAGACTCTACACGTACGCCTCCGCTCAAGCCATCACTGCCTCCTGCTCGTCGACCGCGGACCGTAGGCGCACGGGTATAGGAACTGTAGCCCGGACGAGAGTAGTTGTGTCCTCGGCGAGAACCGCCATGGTGTCAGCGATACCGGTCAGGACAGCGAGGTGTCGGAGGTCCGCAACTTACTCTGCATCCTCCATGTCGCACACGCTGACGCCTGCTCTCACCAAGGAGCCATCTTGTGCTTGTGCCGCGGCTACTACAAGAATGGGAGCGTACTGGGCCTCTTCGTCTGCCTCCGACCCTACGCCCGACCACTCCACGACGGATGACTGATCCTCATAGAGGAAGTCTGCCTCGTCTTGGTGATCCATCACCTGCTCCTACTGCCCAGTACTATCTTTCTGAACCACCTGGGTGTCTGCTGGGGGCCGAGTATCAGCATCTCTATCACCTGCCCCTGCTGCTGCTCCTGGCACCATGGCATCTGTCTCCACACCAGCTAACGCGTGCACACCGTCAGGTGCAGCTCCTGCATCGGCCGTCGTCATGTCATCCGCCAGGGTCTCAACAAACACCATCTCCATCCCCGACTCAGACTCAGCCTCGTACCAATTGTCCTCCGACAAAGATTCTCCATCAGGGCGAACGTCTCCCCCCGTCGAACTCTTTGCTAGCTGAGTCTACTGTGTAGCGTCATCCGCCTCAATCATCCTACGTTGTAGAGCAGTCGCCTCACCAATGCCGAGCTCCGCCACGGTCGTCAGCGGACAAACCATCTCCCCCACGACTGACACCTCGGCAGGAGCTGTGGGGAATCGGCAGACCAACCCGTGGACAGGAGACGAGGGGGTCTCGTCACATGAGACTCCTCCCACAGCCGCGTTAGATGGTGCTGCCTGTGCGCGCCGTGTAAGACAAGAAGCTCGCCGCCGCGCACGACGAGTGCAAGAACGGGCGGTACAATGAGGGGTTGAGGGTCCATCCGTCGGTATGATGCCGACAGCCTCCAAGATGGAGCGGAGGGCAACGGGTGTAGACGAGAGATCCGGTATACTAGCATCGTCGGAGGAAGGAGTGCAGGATCGGGAGGAAGATGAGGATGAAGTGGGAGGCTATACCTGCGGCGGGGTGGCAGCTCGCTCAGAATTCACGTGGTCAAGGAGCTGCTGGACCATGCGCTTGAGGTTCCGTACCTCCATGTGTCGGGCGGCCATATCACCACGCAGAAACGCTGTGGCATCACTCGGTGACGTATCCACTGAAGGAGGAGGAGGAGAGGATCGTACCTAGGGGGGATGCCACCCAGGAGGGCGCTGTCGGCACTGGCGCCAGCCATGCTGCCTATCTCGACAGTAATAGCACGAAAACCCTGAGGACAAGTGGGACTCGTGCCATGGCTGCATCGACCACTGTGCCGGTGGCGGCTGCCACGGCTGAGGCTCTGGCGCAGACCACGGCTGCATCGACCACCTCAAGTCGCCTTCGGTACCGCCGATGCTGCACCGGGTGCCGTCGTCAATAGACGGCTGTGGTCTCAAGCCACCTTCGCTGTTGCTATTGCTGCTGCGACTCTCGCGGTAGCTGCGGATACAGCGGTTCCCGTCGTCAGCCGACGGTAGTGGCCTCAAGCCACACTAAAAGTACAATAATAATAAAAAGAAACGAAACTCACCCCCTTTTGTTTTTTTTGGTTTTTTTTGTTTTTTTGTGTGTGATGGTGCCACCTCATCGGGTGCCCCCTTTGGGGTTTTCTGGGGTGCCCCACTCGAGGCCCCCCTCCCTCTCTTCTCTCCCCCTCCCTTTTTTTTTCCGGTCTGGCTCGACCCTTGCGGCGAGCACAGTGGAGGGGGAGGCTCGCTCCCCCCCTCGCGTGCAGCCGGCCGGAGGCCGCCCGTCGGCCTCCCCTGTCCCTCTCAGCCGGCGGGGGGACGGCGTTTGGCCGGCACGCGCCGGCTCAAGCGTCGGCGCTTGGCCGGTGCTGTCGCGCCCTCCGGGGGCACGATGGGCCCGACCGACCGGACCCCCCCCCGGGCGGGGTCCCTCGCGTCGGGTCCCCCTCAGGCCCGACAGCAACAGCTGCTACAGCGACTGCTGCTGCAGTTGCTGCAGCAACTGCTGCTGCTGTTGCTGCTGTTGTTGCTGCAGCTGCTGCCTCCGGCTGTTGCTTGCTACTGCGGCTGCTGCTTGCTTCTGCTGCTACGAATGCTGCTGCAACTTCTCGCCGCTGCTGCGGTTGCTGGTGCCGCTGCTGCAGCTACTGCTCACCACCAATGCTGCTGCAGGCGCCTGCTTCCATCGCTGCTAGCGCGGCTACTTCCCGCCGCTGCTGCTGCGGCTGCTTCTGCAGCTGCTACCTCCTACTGCTGCGATTGGTGCAGCTTGCGGCTGCTACTGCTCGGAGCTGGTGAAAGCTGCTGCTGCAAGCTGCTTCTTCCCCTTTTTTTTGTGTGTACACACCAGTGACCAGACACATGTGCTGCTGCCATCCGGTGCTGCTGCTATAGTGGCTGCTGCTTGTAGCTGCTCCCAGAGCATGTGCTTCCCGCCGATGTTGCTACTACGGATGTAGTTGCTTGCAACTGCCGCCTCTGTCTCCGATGCCTCCACCTCTCCGCTGCAACGAGACTTGGTGGGTTCCTCCAGGATGTGCTGCTGCTGCTATGGATGGCTGCCGCTACTGCCACTCACTGCTGCTACTGCTGCTGTGTCTCTGCTGTACAGCACAATGAGCTGTGGCTCGTTTGCTCTGATACCACGAGAAGATTCTAAGAAGCTTCCTAGCACGCTTGCCACTGACAGGGCATCAGCGCTCAGTCAGCTCGCGGCGTCAACACAGGTCGGACGCGAAACGGCAAGGGTTTGGCTAGACGATACGACTCAGTGTCAAATGTGCTTCCATTAATAAACACATGCAGAGAGGGATAACAAATGACAAGTCCACAGCATAAACACCTGCCGTGGCGCACGACAGGCGTCGCACGCGGCAGTGTAAGGTCTGTCCTAAAACCGACCCAAAAATATTGTTTTGGCCGTAACTCTGCGCACACAAATCAGAACGCTACGCCGTCTGAACCTAGAGATGCAGAATTTTGAGCCGGACGCTACGACTAGTTTCATGCATAAATCCGGCACCAATCGGTGGACAGAAAGTACAAAACATGCAAATCAGGCTCAAGAGCCAGTCCACCGAGAAAACTCTAGCGTCTGCAGAAACACCGCAAAGCACCTGGGCAAGCACCTAGGGCGTCGTGGCAGCTCTCTGGCAGCTGCTGGTGGATGGAGCCACCACTCGTCGGCGCTCCGGTGCCAGCTGCATCCGCATCAAGGATAGGCTGCAGAAAAACTTCAGGAGGTCCAAGACAGCATCCACGATGCTGGGGCAATTGTCGGTCAGCTCCGAGTGGGTGGTCCACCACCTGCCGATGCGCTGGTGTCTCCGGGGTCCGCATCGGGGACCATGTTGGCGCGCTCTCCTGTACCGCTGCTCTCCTTGCCGTCGCTTGTGACGGGTGGAAGCCACACACACCAACAATTTGGACTGTCATGACTTTACAGTTGGAAGAATCCATCCCCCCGGTGTGAAGTTTCACTCATGGAATGCCATGACATTGAAAAATCGTGGAACCATTGCCCCGATAAGAAAACACGTGAAATCTGACCTTGGTTAGAGGCTGCCACCGTCACACTAGGGGCATTATTGCATTAGTTTTGACACTACAGCATAAGTTTCTGTCGCGGCGCACTGCGGATGACGAAGAAGGCACGGTAAATCTGTCTATCCGGCCCAGAACCATTTTTTTGGCCGTTGCTCTATGCACGTGCATCCAAACCTTGCACCATTTGAACCTAGAGATGCAGAATCTCAAGCCAAACACTACACTAGGTCAAATGCATGGGTCTGGCATTGAACGGTGGACAGGCAAAGCAAAAACATGCAAAGGAGGCACATAACCAGTCTGAGAGGATTCCTAGAATCTTCTGAGCTCAAGTGTTCACTAGCCTGACAGCACAGATCCGTCTGTGAGGCTAGCTGACTCACAGGTTACGCAAGGAACAGTGAAAGCAAGAATGGATCACGACATGTGAACAAAGGTTTCGCTTAAGCATGACGCAGAGAGAGTGAAAATGAGCGGGTCAAGTCATAAGTGTCGCCCGCTGGCGTTGGTGCGCCGACGGGCCGCATTTTCCGATGGCGGAAAAACTGGTTGAAAACCACGTTTTCGGCTATATCTCCCTGCTCAAGCATCGTAATCAAGAACCGTCAGAACCGAACGGAGCAGGGTGCACAACCATACGCAACAGATGTCCATATAGCATGGTTCAGTTACCAATAGGTGTCTGATAAATGGAAAACATGCTACCTGTGAGCCGGCCTCACTACCTAGAACAGTCGAGCCTGAGCCCCACCTCCTCATGAGTGTTACCGGTGGATAGTCGTGGAGTCTCGAGCATTCCCAAGGCCACGTCAGCTCTCCGACTGATCTGAGGTGGCCGTCTTGTCACGGATCTGCACGAGCATGGACATGAGCCGAGGGGTCACCGTAAGGTGTAGACAACATCAGTCCCCCATGACCGTGATGGCCAACAAGTCTATGAACGTAGAGGCTCTGACACGCACAAGCAACAGCTGGCATGAGGAGGTCAGTCAGCAGCGAGTGCGAGGTGAAGTCCCACGGTATGTGCAGCTGCAAGAAGCCTCGTATGACCCATGGCCTTCATCAATCTCGCGTCTCTGCACAAGTGCGGGCACGTAGTGATGCTCAACGCCCATGTGCTTCGTGCAAGCATGAAACACACCTGTGTTGTCGGCGATGGAGATCACGCTCTGGTTGGTGCAGTGTAGCACAACAGGGAGTAGGGACTAACGCAACTCACGCAACAGGCGCACATCCACATGCTCTCAGCCGCCCCACACCGAGTGCCAGATACTCAGCCTCAGCAGTGCTATGAGCAATGCAGCCTTGCTTGCCACTCCTCCAGGACACATCCGTGCCGCCAATCAAGAAGATTTAGCCTGTCCATCTCTTACCGTCTGGACTCCAAGCCCAATCACTGTTGCTGTAACCGTCAAGCGCCACAGAGGGATGGTTGCGGTAGCAGAGACTGATGTGCGCGGTGGACACGACATACCTCACACATTGGACGACAGCTTCCGGACATCGCACGTGCGGAGCACAGGAGAACTGTGCAAGCATGCTGACAGTGAAGGCAATGTTGGGTTGCATCGTTGTGGCTATGTACATGAGCAAACCAATGACTCATAGGTACAGAGTTTCATCGATAAGCTCCCCCACCTCAACTGGGTCGTCGATCTTCAAGGCAGCCTGCCCATCAGGCATGAGGGATGTGGACGCAGTGCGGACAGGAGCAAAGAAATCAGAAACCCCCCCCCCCCAAGGTGAGAGTGTATCACTCTTGATGCACCAGGAGCGTCCGACTCGTGCAATCGCGCACAATCTGCATGCCCAGAAATACTGTGGCCTCCTCCAAGTCCTTCATTTTACACGTCGACTGCAGCACGACCTTTGCTACCTCAATGGCCTTGAGATCGGGGGAAGCGATTAGGAGGTCGTCGACGTAGACCACAATGGCCGTGACCAGTGCAGGGGCTTCTAAGAGGAAGATAGAGGGGTCTGAGGTACTTTGGACATACCCAGCCCAGAACTGTTTCCTGGTGATCTCTTTGTTCCAACAACGAGGCGACTGCTTCAGACCATACAAGGCCTTCCATAGTCGGTACACACGCCCAATGTCGTCGTCAAAGCCGGGAGGCTGGACCACGTAGATCTCCTCCTTTTTTACGTCCATCTGGTGTAGCTCCCAGTCATGCTCCCTTGATGTGCTGCCCGGCGCATCAAGGCCTGTGCTGTACAGCCAACTGGGACGAAGGTCTCGGTGAAGACGATACCTTCCACTTGAGAATATCCCCTGGTGGTCAGTCATGCCTTGTAGCGTTCCACTGAGCAGTAGCGTTCCACTGAGCCATCCGGTTTCACCTTCGTGTGGAATACCCACTTGGCCTTTACGGTTGTGTGACCGCGAAGGCACCGATCTCGGCCTAGCACGCAGTGGGCCAGAGGGTCGACTCAGCCCCAGTCAGAGCCTCGTGGGGAGTGCTCGGGTCGGGTGCCACACTGACCACACTACGGTCGCGCCTCGCACCGGTCACGTTGCGTGTGGCTGGGGCTTAGGCGACAGAGGGAGGACCCACTGTGACTGTCGACTCTGAAGAGTTAAATGCCAATTGGTGCTCGTGAGCAAGGAACACCAGGCCCGTCTCACAAGTAGGGTGAACCTCCTCGACACCCAAAGCACTAAGGTTAAGGACCTTTGTACCAAGGTCACCACTGCACACGCTTCAAGTGGGACAAAGGCGCAAGCGTCCATCCTTGACATGCAGATAGGGCTCAATGAGTTGCGCAACCGGCAAAGGAGGCGTAGATACAGCAGGTGTGTGAGACACGGGCGGCTGAAACACGGGAGCCAGAAACGCATACTCAGACGGCTCAGACAACACAAGAGATGTAAGATCAGGCAAGGCAGTAAGTGGCAACACTGGCATAGCGGGCGATGCCATGAATGTAGGCAAGGTAGCAACAGGTGATGAAGAATACAATAGCAAGGCAGACGAGGCAGCAATGGAGGACGCCGGCAACACTGGTGAGGGGGACGACGGCGGTGACATTGGCAAGGCGGATGAGGTAGCAACTGGGGACGCTGGCAACATTGACAAGGCGGGCGAGGCAGCAATGGGTGATGGCGGTGACATTGGTAAGGCGGACGAGGCAGCAAAGGGCGACGTCAGCGGTGCTGGCAAGACGGGCGAGGTAGGAACAGGCGATGCAGGAGGGACAGGCAGGGCACCCGAGGGGTGGGACGGCTCAGGAGCAAGGCCGCAGGGGCGGACAGATTCTGGCGTCCTAACAGACTTCCCCATGCGATGAGAAGGAACACAACTGGGAGTATGCTATAGCAACGCGATGCCAGTGGTCAAGTTGTGATACGTGAAGTGCTAAAACAAGAGTGCGTCACGCGACTCGACAATGTGGCACCGACTCGGATCCCAGAAGTGCTAGGCCTTGGAGCGAGGGACGGCGCGCACGAACGCGTAGATGCGGCCACAGAAGGAGAGCTTAGACCCTTGCTGCTGAGGTGTGAACCAGATGTAGGGAAGGGACGCACACACGTTCGCAAGCCGGAGGTCAGTCCAACGGCCGAACCACAACTCGTATGGGGTGCGGCTGTTTGGCAGCGAGCAATGTGGAATCCGGTTGCATACCCATGTCATGTAGGCCATGCCCTCAAATGCAAAAGCCTCAGGCATGCCATTATCCACCCACATTGAACAAACTGCATCCTCCATGGTGCAGTTCCATCAGTCGGACACACCATTTTTCTCAGGTGCGGTGGGGACAAAGAGGTTGTGAGCCAGTCCTAGCGTTGTAAAGTTTTGCGCTAAGTCTCCAAAACCTCTCCGCCATGATCTAAGCGGAACGTCTGGAGGAGGTGGTGGGACTGTCGCTCAGCATTGAATAGCCAAGTGCGTATCGCAAGGACAACATCACTTTTATGAAGACTGAAGACCCACCGCATGTGGGTGAAGTCATCAGTGATCGTCAGGATGTACCGCCCTCTATCCTCTTGGAACTCAACAGGGAGGGGTCCCTTGAGGTCAGAGTGAACCAACTCAACAAGCTGAAACACGCACGAGTTGGAAGGAGGGTATGTGGCTCAATGCATCTTTCCTTGAGTGCATTAGAGATAGTTGGTCTTGGACGGCGTCTTGAAAGACATCGCATCAAGACCGAGCGCGGGCTGTGTGTGCACCAGACGGTCAATAGGGTCTGGGTGCAAGTGGCACAAGCGCTTGTGTAACAGACGCAAGTGCTCGGGTGACAGAGCTCCCGTCACAAACACACGTAGAGAGGACAGGGAGGGCAAGGGATGAGTGGATGTAGGTGGCCAGAGACATGGTGCAATTCATCCACAACCGCCCCACGTGGGACCACCTCCTGTGTCGCATTGACAAACACTGTGGCATCCTCAACCGTGAAAGACACGCCAAGTCCCATACAAGTATAGGCACGCCCAAAAAGCAAGCACAGCTCATGTCCTTGAGGAGCACATTCGTGAGCTGCGTCTAGAGTTAGAGATTCTCACTCTGCCACCTTTTCACTGTCAGGATCAGACACGTCATCAACAACATTCACTTTTGGTGGCATTTCTCTCACTGGTGGTCTCCGTATTCCTCCACCATCTCCCGAGCCTGAGGTCGTCCTCCCTATGGAGGGACAACCAAAGGAGTTTGAGACACCTCTTTACGATACTGACGAGAGCTTTGATTACTAGGAGACCTTGTTTAAGGTGTGGGCCGATTCTTAAGGAGTTTGGCCGTACTATCACAACCAGTACTAGACCCGCAATGCTCACCAGGTCCAGACAATAGCTAGAGCGATGCACGATCTGCTCTACATCATGCTGCAAGAGACAGTGGTCGACTTCTTTCCGTTCTTAGGTGAGATCGGGACTAGGACTGGAGCAGACCCGTGCCAGGGTTAGGAGATGGCCTTGACACTGCTTGCTATGGAGATCCATGCCATGAGGGTGGCTCGACTTTGCAAGTTTCACTCCCTCCATCAGGTCCCACAGAGCTCGCTGCTGACTAATGGAGGCATGCAATGCGCCATTACACGTGCCTTGGGACTCGTGGTGGGATGCACCTATGGGAACTTGACACCATCATGATGGGGGTACACTTGGACCACGTGAATCTCTTTACACGCTTCAACCGTGTGGCACTCTCTGAGTTGTCAGAGTCACTACAGCTGCTCCCTTGGACTGATCCCTATTTCCTCCATGCGACATCGGCTCATGAGGCTACTATCACCTATCAGCAGAGTCCACTTTTGTACCTGTGATTGCGACCCCTCCTACCCCTTAATTCGAGTTCACGAGTCCTACCTCCACCGCTTCCTCCTCCTCCTCCTTTATCCTGAGTGACCAGACTCATGGCGTTATTGCGGCTGCATAGGAGAAGAAGGAGAAATATCAATGCGACAAGGGACAACAACAACAGCAACAGGCAACGTGTAGTGGTAGTGGACGTTCTGTCCTCTTCTAGAACTGTGGGGACGCTCATAGCTACAAAGAGTATGAGTAACCCCTTGACTGGCATCGGATCATTGGCGGCCTCCAGGAGGCACATTCGCTGCAGATGTCCTTTGATGACATACAATCGGGATGCTCCGAGACCACAACCGGAGCAAACACATCCATTTCATGAGGTAGCAATGGTTTTTTGGAACCTTAGGAATTCACGATTACTGAGCTTTGTTAGCTGATGGCACTTTGTCCTTAAGGAGGTGTAAGTGTGTTGTCATAGTTGATTAGTCCCAAAATACCTTGTCCTACTGTGCATGTTGCTCATGATGGTGCTTGTGGAGGGGCTCAGTTTGCTTGTCTTAAGGATAGACCTGGCATTACTGATTGGCTTGACGAGTCACAGATCCGTGATGTTCGTACTTGTCCCAAGTCCTCAACTATAGATCCAGCCAAGGCATAGTGTTTTGTGGCATGTTGCTCAGTTTCCACGACTGGTCGTGAGCCACATGTTACTTGGATCATTGACTCTGGTGCCACCCATCACATGACTTATCCTCGTAGTGACTTTGTTGTGCTTAGTCCCGTTGTGTCAGTTCATTGTGTTTGCACAAGGTCTGGATAGTCGTTGCGTATGCATGGAGTTGGAGTTGTGTGGTTTGATGATCCGTCTGGCCCCTTGTACATTTCTGATGTGCTCTTTGTCACTACTCTTGAGCTCAGCCTTCTCTCTTATCGTGCATGCACGAGGATGAATCTCACTATTGAGGACTCAGCTGACTCTGCCACTATGACTACTCTTGACAAACATGTCATCGTTCTTTGTGCCTCTATTGTGGATGAAATCTATCATGTGTCTCATTGAACTCCCTCTATTTTTCTCCTCCTTTATCATCTGTGTGTGTGTGTTTGTTACTGGTGTTCCCTCCGCACCTATGCACCAACGCTTGCTACATAGTTGCCTCTCCCGTGTGAGCTCGGACACTGTGTCCGAGCTCATTCAAATTCAGCCAACCCTTGGTCTTGATGCGCCTTCCTTCGAGAAGTCCTCCAAGACCGATTGTTTTTTTTGTGCCCAGGGTAAGATGCATCGCTGCTCTTATCCTGACTCCTCTTCCCGGGTACTACGTCTTCTAGAGTTAGTCGACTCGGACCTACCCAGTCCTCTGCCAGTTGAGTTGCTCTCAGATCATGGTTGATATGTTCTCACCTTGACTGATGAATTCACCAGCATGAGATGGATCTACAGCCTACGCCTCAAGAGTGATGCCGCCTTAGCGGTCTTTCTGTAGCTGGTGATGGCTGAGTGTTAGTCTCATCACACCCTGCACACGTTACGCTTGGATCGTGGTGGCGAGTTCGTAGGGGCGACGGATGCCTACTTTGTTGAGCACAGTAATTTTTACCAACACTCCACCTTTGCTACACCGCAGACCACGATATTTGAGCATTAGAACTGCTCCATGGAGGATGCGTTCTGTGCTATGCGATCTAAGTACGGTCTTTCGGAGTCCTCTTTCTTTGAGGACTTCTCCTACATGACTTGGATCTAGAACCGCGTGCTGCTTGGTCTGCTTCCGGACCTTGTCACGCCGTACGAGCTGTGGTTCAACCATCGCGCCAATCTCTATCTCGCTTTAGTTTGGAGTTTCCTTGCCTGCGTCTGGTACACGGAGGACCAGCAGGGGTCCAAGGTCTCACCTCGGGGTCGCATGTGTACCTTCCTCAGCATTCTCACACGGTCAAAGGCTTGGCGTTTTTTAGACCCTGCTCACCATCGCATTGCCGAGTCTCGAGATACTCTCTTCTTTTAGGCTCTTCCCTATTGTGGCCTATCCGGCATTATGTCGCTAGCCACCGACCATGTTCCTACATGTGTGGCTTCCTAACAGATGTGAGAGTCTAGTCTTGCGGATGGGTCCATCTGGACCTCCTTACCCGCGGTCTGGTCTTCGGCTTCTCACAATTCGGTCATCTTTGTTATGGGTCTAGTAGCCTCATCAGTTCCCTCTGGCACACCTGATCCCGTGCCAGTGTCAGTGCCCTCTGGCACACCTCATTCCGTATGAGCGCCGGTCCTTGCCTTGCGTCGTTCGGTGCTGTGAGAACCAGAGTGCTCTTGCCATTTTAGAGAACTCTGGTGTGTTTCATGCATGCACAAAGCACATTGTTGTTAAGCATCGCTTTATGCATGATCTTGTTAAGCGACGGGTGATCTCTTTCATCTGGGTCGATACAAATATGTAGCGAGCTGACTTCTTGACCAAGGCTCTGGCACATAGAAAGTTCATGGTGGTCATTTGTTCCGTCCGGCTTCGTCCCTTACCCCAGAGTAACTGAAAGTGGAGTGTGCGAGTATAAACTGTTGAGCATCTCGTTGCGCATATGAATCAGTTCTACACATATATGAACATGCGTATCATCGTGTCATGGGGGAGTGTCGTGATGTGAGTCATCCCCATCTGTTTCCACAACTTACTGTGACCACTCAGCCATGTCCATGCTTGTGCACATCCCTGATGCAAACCCGTCTAGCACCGGAGCACCGACGGGTGGTGGATGCACCCACCAGCATCTGTCAAAGAGCTGTCACGGCATCCCAGGTACTTGTTGGGGTGCTCCGCAGTTTTTTTTGCAGTCACTAGAGTTTTCTTGGTGGATTGGGTCTTGAGCCTGATTTACATATTTGTATTGTGTGTCCAGTGATCGATGCCGGACCTGTGCATGTGATAGTCGTAACGTCCGGCTCGAGATTCTGCATCTCTAGGTTTAGATGGTGTTGTGTTGGGATGCCTGTGTACATAGTTACACCCAAAATAGTGGTTTTGGGCCGATGTTAGGATAAACTGACATTGTCGAGTGCATGACCCGCCGTACACCATGCAGATAGTTATGCCGTGTTTTTCATTTGTCATTTCTCTCTACATTGCCAAGATATTGGAGCTTACAAGACTTTGCACGTCTCCCTAACCTAGCCCTTGTTGTTTCTTGCATGTACTTGCTTGTTAGTGCGCGTGTTGACCGGACAGTGTTGCCACGTCAGCAGCAACAAGGGTAGGAAGTTTCATAGCAATTTCTCTCATTGTCCATCCATTACCTTTTACACTCCTCCATACACTCACCAGATACACATCCCCGCTTCTACTTCCACCCCTACTTGTACATCTGATCTTTAGCATTGTGCACCGGTGTTCATTTCCTACTTATCATCTCGTACAATTCCCAATACACTCACCAGATACACACCCAAGGAAACTTCTCGGAAAGACACAAATGGTATCTACATCGAAATAGAGGCATGTCAATATACACAACACACATGAAAAATGTTAGTAGGAATATTCATACCCTATGATACATCATAATGTTAGAGCTTCCCGAACATCACATTACTTTGTCAGGAAGTTGTGTTGAGAATGTACAATGCCATCGATCAGATATGCAAGTAGAGTTTGGAGGAGGAGGAATGAGGGAATTTTGTATACAATGAACGTATCGAGGAGTGTATGGTGTGATGGGTAAGAAATGAACACAAGTGTACAATGTTATGGATCAGATGTGCAAGTGGAGGTGGATGGATAAGGGGGTTATGGGGGGAGGGTACATGTGGTGAGTAGGGTAGTGAATGGGGTGATGGATGGGAGATGAACACAAATTTACAATGCTATGGATCAGATGTGCAAGTGGGGATGGGAGGAGAAGGGGCGGGTGTACGTGGTGAGTGTATGCAGGAGTGTATGGGGTGATGGATGGAGCATGTATACAAGTGTATAATGCTATGGATTAGATGTGCAAGTGGATGAAGGGGAAGAGGTGGAGAAGAGGGGCATGGGCATGTGGTGAGTGTATGGAAGAGTGTATAGATGTTGGGTGGGAAATGAACACTTGTGTTCATTTTCATTTGTACATCAGATCCATAGCATTGCAAACTTGTGTATATGCTCTACCCATCACCCCATACACTCCCCATTTGTACTCATTTTCCACCAGCACTCCATACATTCTCCCATATGCTCACCACATACACAACTCCACCATCCTCCCCCACTTCCATTTGTACGTCTAACACATAGCACTGTACACTTGTGTTCGTTTACCACCCATCAGTCCGTAAACTCCCCCATACAGTCACCACATACACATCCATCCCTTTTCCCTTCCACTCCCACTTGCACATCTGATCCATAGCATTGTACACTTGTATTTAATTCCCATCCATCATGTCATACACTCCCCCATACACTCACCACATACACACCCCTCCCAATCCTCCTCTGCATCCACTTGATTTATTTCCCACCTACCCTAATGAACATTTATTTCAAAAAAATTAGAAGAAGCATAATTGATTCAACGACTATTTTGCAGGTTTGTAATCATTTTAGGGGTACTTTTGAATTTGATGCAAAACAAGGGGTAGACAGTTGAATTTGACAACTGCATTGGGACATTTTTCAATTTGACGAAAGACCAATGTCTAAGTCTTTTCGAATGTTTGGATTTGAACGGACAAACAGTCAAATGGCACGAACCCGAACAGTCGTGGTGGGGTGGTTGGACGGCTCGACATTTGCGGCTACCAGCAACCCTAGCCATGCTGCAGGAGAGGCCAGCATGCATGTCTAGCCCTGCAGAGAGTGACACTTGTCAGTCAATCTTCACTAGCAAGTATGGACCACTTTCTTGCCAAGGTTACTCCAGAAGGGAGGACACGCAGGCTCATGCAAGTTACCAGGCACGGCCCTCCTGCACGTGCCCCGATGCCTCGTCGTCCAGTTGGACGCCCTCGCAAGCTGACAACCTTGACTATCGGTGACTCCGTCGGCCCATCAACAACTGCCAAGGGATGTTCAACGTACACAGAGCCAGCTACTGCTGAAATAAATTCCCTCTCCTTCCCCTCAAATGTGCTCCTGCTTATCGCACTGTGTGCAATCCCCATGCGCAAGCTGTTGGATCCAGCATCCACAACGGAGGCCCTACCACGCGTGTGGAATTACAGTCCTGGTGCCGGGCCATCGTGCATCATCCAAGGGATGGACAATGACAGTCAGCCCAAGGCTACGGAATCCCTCGTGACCCATGTACGACGTCCACCAACGGCTTAGGAGAAAGGCAAAGCCTCCGCCATGGAGTCCAGTCCAAAGTGGAATTATTTGTGTCCAGCTCGTAGGGCCCGTTCTACGCGTCTCATCATCAATGACGGCCTCGTCCCAGAGGGAAACACCCCTCATCCTGCTCCTGATTTTGGGGCTTCACACGTGCAGAACTCGAAAGATGCTTCTACACCACCCATCATCGATGTTTCCTCTACATCCAACAGCCCAGAAATATTGAGCAGTAGCAGTAGCAGCGAAGATGGAGAGTCAACGGACGATTCAACAGATACCGACTGCCTACAATTTTCGATTTCCCAGTTGACGAAAACAGGCTCCTCCTTGGCCAGCACCAACGATCGAAAGCGTGGCCGCTACTGCAACTGGTTTGGAAGCGGTCACTTCTAAACCATAGACAAGGAGTACAAGGCACAGGGTTCAGCGTCCACAACTGTCCAACATCTGAAGAGGGTAATTCATACCCCTGATGGGTACTCTGTTTCTTTACCTTCTCGCAGCATCCACCGTCCATGGCTGGTTTCTGGACGGCACCAACATCCTCAAACTGCAATATGAAGCAGCCATCATCGCGTCCATCGTCACGCACCCATCAACACTTTTCAGCGAGAAAAAGTACAAACACGGCTCAACCGACAAGCGTGCATGGATGGTCGATAAGCCTGCTATCCTAGAGGAAATCAAGAGCGCCTCATCGATGCTTGCGATGCTGATCAAGCCCTCAATTCAAAGGGAGATTCGAGGCATCGTCGCGTTGCATGCGCCTGACGAGCTGCACCGCATGGGACTACGCGCGTTCAGCCACACATGGGTCTGTCGCTTCGTCGCCAAAGAACTTGGATGGTCATGGCACTCCGCAACTACCGTTGCTCAGAAGATTCCTGTGGACTGGGAAAGCCATGTCCTCACCATGCATCGCCGAGCGGCGTGCATGGTGACACTGTACGGAATCACGCCGTTTATGGTGCTCAACGCCGACCACACCAGCGTACAGTTGATGCCGGCGGCTGGACACATCTATGTGCCACGTGGCACTAACGACGTCGGCATCGTTGGACACAAGGACAAACGTCGGATTACAGTAGTTGTCACGTCGAACATGAATGAAGAGCTACTCCCAATGCAGCTCATTTTTTTTAGGCAAAACCCCTTGGTGCCTGCCACATATCGAGAAAGCAAAAGCGCTAACTGATGCCAGCTGGGACTTGACGTACATGCAATCCCACTAGGCGAACGGCGAGACCACGAGGGAGTGGGTACACAACATCATCCATCCTTACTACCACCGGATGTACAAGGCTCTTGAAGTCCGCGAGGGAGAGGCACATGTCCTCATTTTCCTGGATACCTGGCATTCGCAGTGTAGTGGAACATTCCAGTCATGGCTCACGGACAACTTCCCGTACTTCAAAGGTAAAGCCTGTGGATGTCAGCATCATCCGTCCATTTAAAAACAAGCTCAAGGAGCTCTTTTCATAGTGGGGTACCAACTGGTCGGCAGAGGGAGGTAGCATGCACTTACGGATGCAAGTACTAAAGGAAAGTGCATGTGGGTGGTTTCTTCATGCACTGCTCTACGTGTAGGAAAGCAAGCCCATGGTCAAGAACGCATGGACTCGTTCCAACTTTTCCCACGTGTTTGACCCTGCCTCTCAGAGAGCGGCGGCACAATTTACAGGGCGTCTGAATTTTGTTTTAACGACGTGCCTGAGGAGGAGGACTATGTGGAGTGATGTTTATGTTTGCCATTATAATGCCTCTCAGAATTAGTTCGTATTTCTCTCTCGTACATATTGCACATGTCCCGACCCCATCGTGCTTGTCGTTTACATCACACTAAAGACAACAAGAGTAAATGCAATCCACCAAAGTCGAGCTTGTGTGTTTCTACGATCTGAAAAAAATGTCTAGAGCGAATTCCATCACTTTAAGAGAAAAAAACGAATGGAAGAAAACATGTCACCATTAACCCGGTTGTTCATTTCCTGAAGTTTAGCATGTAGAACTTTGATTTTAATTAATGAATCCAGGAATTATTTTGGTGGTACTTTTATATTCGGTAAAAGTTCATTATCGACAAAATTTGACCACTCAAAAAATGTTTAACATCAAGATTAATGTTCATTAGGGTACCATACCATACATCACATTCTTAGGCACCCAACGCCACCCTCCTGCTACATAGCCCACACATCGAAAACTTCATGCAACATTCCCAGATGATGATATAGAACTATACAATCATTTTATAGTGTAAAAAGGGAACCCGATTGACCATACTTTTCCTTCTGATAAGGTTTTTTTTTTTCGTGAGCACAGGGGGCTTGTTATTCTGTGGGGGTTGCTGTGAGAAGTAAAACGTTGCAACTTGTGCTAATATCAAGGATGGCATAAGCAAGGGGAAATTTGCAAGTTGAAATTAGGAATGAGAGTGCTTTGTACCACAAACATTAAAGCAAAGGCCTCCATGTCTTGGCGCTCAGCAGTGACAATGAAGTTTTTCTCCTCTAAGTTGTTGCTACATCATTATCAGAGGAGCCAATCTTCACATTCTTCATGATGTAGTAGAGCGTGAAAATTATATCATCCGCAAACAGGAAGATGTCACACTTCTCCAAAGTGGCATCCCCAGAAAATAGGCCAATGTTGCTCTCCTCTGCAAAGGACAATGAAAATGACATAAGCTTCGGAAAATATACATTAGCCCCATCAACAATGCCGATGAGAAGGGATGGTGGGGATGTAGGTAGTTCCTTGAGGGTAGCATTATCGTTCCATTAACTCTTCATAAACGATTGAAGTGTTCTTCTTCCTACTGAGATGTCCCCATGAAGGTAGCCCGGATTCTTCCAGCAGAGGGAGCTATCCACTGAGACGTTCAAGATTACGGTAACACTGGCTGTGGACACATTAGCATAACCACAGGCACCAAAGGTGCTCATCATTGAGTGAGCACTAATTTCCATGTCCATCATTGCAAACTCTGCATCTCTTTTCCTCTCACGATACTGGAGGCTCGCATTGTGAAACAACCACACCACTCTCAGAAAATCAACAGTAGTCTACTCAACCTTGTCGACAGACCAGTCTTTGGTGTTAACAACCTTCATGCCAAGGAGCATGGACACAACATCCACAGAACATAGGAAGAACCCCTTTGTCACACCTTTGGGACAGCCCAGGTGGTTGTTTAGAAAAAAACATACTGCTTTTCCTAGAATGAGTCCGGATGTTTGGATTGATTCCATAAATGCCGGAGTCAACTAAAAGTTCATGTTGATGTTGAGGGACATGTTCAGGCAAGCGCACCCATGCACACTCTAACCCTTGATTCTGACCATGCTAAGGGATGCAGATGACTTCTTGGCCGTGCTTACAATTGCATTCGTGCCCTCATGTGTCATGAGAGTCTGGGGCAGCACTAACTTTGCCACATGTTGTGCTCAACCTTGAAGGTGATGGTGATTGTGTCTGTAGAGTCACATCCAATAGAGAACAACAATACATGGGGGTGTCACTATGGTCACTGGATGCACATTGTATTTCAATTTTTAAGACGCTTTCCAAGGCGTCTTAAAAGTATAAATACTTTTTAAGATGGTTTGCAAAGTTTCTTAAAAATATAAATACTTTTTAAGATGCTTCGCAAAGCGTCTTAAAGTCTAAGTACTTTTAAGATGCTTTGCAAAGAGTTTTAAAAATCTAAAAACTTTGAAGACGCTTTGCAAAGCATCTTAAAAATCTAAATACTTCTACAACGTCTTGCAAACCTTATTAAAAATAAGAACGTTTTTAAGACGCTTTGCAAAGCGTCTTAAAAATCTAAATATGACCACGTGAGAATACGTATCGTGTCAAGTCTCTAGCTCTTGCACGGAAGTTGTTGTCAAAGTCTGCAGAATAGCATCCAGAATTCGTTGGAGGGTTTTCCTTTCCACATCACTCTTGGGGGCAATCTTCATCAACGATCCGTTGACGGAGACTCAAATACTTCAAGTCTCCAGAGACCTCTTTTTGATTTTACCTCGCCCCCTAGTTATGGGTCCCAAACGAGGAGGCTATTACCTCGAACGCATGATTTTGCACGAGTTTTTTTGGTTTAGAAACTCAAAGTTTTCCTAAACAAACTCCAGTTTTGCTTTTGACTCGTCAGCACAAATTAATTGCGTGTGAAGCACGATCAACGATCTTGCGGCAACGTCTGTTACGCGCAACCCGCTCTCGCTCTCGCTCTATCCCTTGCCCTTCCTTTCTCTCGCAAGCAAGGAGGTCGAGCGAAGGCAAGGAAAGGATGCCACAAGCCTCGATCCTCGAGGCGTCGCAACCTCTTGGCCATCGATCGAGTGACCAGCTCGATTGACGGTCAGCAGGTCGCCGGCCTACTGCCGGCCGGTGACCTGGCTGGGCACTGGCCGTCCAGCCGGCCGACAGCCAGGTGGCCACCGGCCAGCCGTCGCTGTTGTGAGGGGTAGTGTCCAACCACCTTTCACTTCGTTGAGGGTTGGCCGAACCTGCCTTTCTGCCACACATTGCTACATGCCATTTTAAAATCAATCTTCTTTCGAATGTCCTTTGAAATGAATCTTCTGAGGCTATTTTCCAGCTCTCTTCGCCCAACCACCTGTTTGGCTTCAAGACCATCTTGGCAACGTCCACAACAATGTGCGAACAGGTTACTTATGCATAGGAAAGCAGTTGCTTCAAGCTTGGCCTGTCAGAAGTGCTGAAGTAGGTTTGAGGATGTTCAGACTCCTGGACAGAGTTTTTCTTGAAGGTGAAGGCAATGCATCTGCTTTCTGCCTTGTTGTCCACTGATAGGCTGATCACTTTGGCTATGTCATTAAGCTTTCAGAAAAGAGTGAATATACGTCTCTCCAGAGGTGGCGCACATAGGACACTGGATGAAATGGTAGTGGATGAGCTGAGGAAGGCGCCACATGAGTTCAGCCCAAGGCCCCCCCTTGGCCAAGCCACGGAAAAGATTTACTCCCTTGTGCTAGAATCACCGGCAGCCTTGAGAGCATTGAAGCAGTCTTACACACAGTTTTCGAGGACTCCCTAATGCTGCGGGTTGTAGGCTGCCATAATCAAAGCACTCCAATCCCTCTGCTGGAAAGGGCTATAGAGGATGACGAAGTATGCCCTATTGTTGTTGGGGAGGTGTAGCTCCAACTTTCAGGAAACCTGCTCCCGGGCTCATGGTGGAGGCAACAGCACTCTGTAGCCTTTAAGCCCAGCTCGGGAAGTGGTTTTTGTGACAGGGATCTAGAGAGGCAGTTCAACAGCTCCTGGCGGGCTTGTCCTACAATGCGAGGGGGGTGGAAGTCCTGGGCTTCCCTGTGGACATCCAATCTTCCAAGGAAGAATGGGGAGAGAAGTGGTTCCGTCAGCAGGTTCAAGGTCTTCCTCGCAATCAAAGTGCATGGAGGATGTCCAAGCTGAGATGATGCTCCTCCACCTCCGTGTGGTCACCCGGGTGGCCTTTTGCGTTTGATCGTACCTGTCAAAATCTTGGTGGCTTGCCATGCTGCACTGATTCGACACGGCGGTGTGGGAGACGATTCTCCGAATCGCACAGCTTCCAATGGTGTCAGTTTACGGATTAGAGAATAAGGACCTCGAAGTGGTTGCCACAGTGGAAGATGCAGGTGTCGTTTGTCTTCCAAGGGATTAGGATTACTGAGCACCCATAATCGTACTCTGCCGATCCAATATTGCGCTACTAAATCATTGTTCCACACTCTCATTGTTTCAGTTTGGCTCCTTCCACTTGATGGCAAGCGACCTGGACTTTCTCTGCATCCTTTAAAGGAGGGTGGAGGAGGAACTACTATTGCCAATTCCTAAAGAACTATCCTCCATGAGTGCGTTGCGGCAGAGCACTGTAGAGCAACACCAGTAATAGATGTATGGTGTAGTTTGTGAGTCGCAGGCGCTGGTGGATCAAAGAGCCTAGAATGGTGGCGTTGCATCACAATATTCAGAGGGGAGGGGAGGTGTGCGGGTGAACCTGGGGTGCTGCCGCCGAGCACAAAGCAGGTGTTGGGCAACCACTATGAGAGGGAGATTGCGATGGCTTCAAGTAAGGGTGCACACATGTTCTCGGAATCGCGATTAAGGTTCTGTGGTTCTACGATTCCTCGTTGTACCCACGATTCCGATTCCATGGAGCAGGAATTGCATGGGGATCGCAACGACTTCTTCCCCAGCGAGGGGGGGGTGTGGCTCCCTTCCCTCCCCTCCGTCTCCCTTCCTCCCGGGCCATCCCCAGGTATCGCAGATCTGCAGAATCGCGATGACCTATCTTAAAGTAGTGGGTACCTTGTGTACTCGCGATTCTTGGTCTGTGATGCCTAGACCACACTCGAAATTTCACAACGGTCCGGTTCGGATTTGCATGTACCCAAGTTTGAAACTCTTCTTTGATGTTGCCCCGTCAGCACTCTCATGACAGAGTTAATTCCACTCATTGTTTGGTATGGTTCATGCAATCGCATTGCTGGAATTCATTTGAGGACGATGTTGCAATATCCATTCACCGCATGTGCAAGAACTTTTCATTCTAGTTTACTGTCTTCTATGCAGTGTTTGTGTACGCGTTTATCACCGTACCCATCGTAGGTTCTTTTACTCTACACAAATAAAAATCTATATGCGATCCTCAGAAAAAGTATCTTTGCCACCTGGATGCTGCATGCATGATCGCAATCATGTCCAAATTCCATTGTTCCATTGTTCCATTTTCTCTACTTCTCTCAAATTTCGCTTTCCCAAATCACGGTTTGAATTCAGTTCATGAGTTCAAATCGTGAGGTTTTTGAATGACAACACTTTTATCTCTGACAGCCTCCCGCCAGCGGCGAGTTCATTGTCAGCGAACCGCCGATAGTGATCAATTGCCGTCGGCGTTGGATGGATGGAACGAACCATGCGCTCCATCCGTTCAACCCCCCTCCCCCCCACCCCCCCC
>SZWC01003477.1:156712-171085 GCA_023375785.1 Penium margaritaceum
GAGAGAGAGAGAGAGAGAGAGAGAGAGAGAGAAAGAGAGAGAGAGAGAGAGAGAGAGAGAGAGAGGGAGAGAGAGAGAGAGAGAGAGAGAGAGAGAGAGAGAGAGAGAGTGAGAGAGAGAGAGATATTTATCGCCCCAGTGGACATGTACCATCTCTCCACGTCTGTGTGGAAAAGCCTAGCATTGTGCAATAACTTTCATATGAGGAGTCCGCGTCGGGATGGTGTAGTTCGTTATCACGCCAGTCTCACACGCTGGAGGTCTCCGGTTCGAGTCCGAGTTCCAACATTTTTGCTACTTTCCCACATGCGCACTCCCACCTTCAAACATAGGACTGTCACGTACCGATGTTCTCCCCACCAAGTCTTTTGCCCAAGGCAAGTTGTTCCCAACCTGCCACGTAGCTTTTCCACGTCAATCATGACAACAATAACACGGTAAATCTCCTTCCCCAGACACGTTTAGTCGAGCAAGCATGCTGGCAACTTTGCGTACCATATCAGCAACTGCACAGCCAGCGTTCCGCCTTCACACCCCGAGTTGGTAGCACTGACAACTCGCCTTCACCTCTATAAAGAGGCATACAGAGTGTCTCAGAGGGCAGCACGAGAGCAGAGGTCAGAACGTACGAAGGCTAGCTGGATGAAGCACATGGGCGAAGAAGCAAAACAAGGGGAAGTAACACCATCTCATTCAGTGGGAGTAGAGGAGCGGATGGGTGCCGTGATTGTCGGCGGCCAGACTTCACACCGCCTCAAGGCAAATGCAGCATGGAATGAACGATAGCAGAAGGATTGGCAGCATCCGCGGCAAGATAAGCAGCGGAAGTAGCAGAGGCAGTTACAGAGGAAGTGGTAGTAGCAGCAAGGGCGCAGACGGAGAGACGGAGCAGTTGCTGCATCTCTACCGACGTGCATGAGTGTAGACAAAGGCGGGCAGCTGGGCATGCGACAACCGGTTCTAGAACAAGTTCCCACTTTTTTATGTGGAATATTATTACCGGTGATCTCGACACAGACAGCAGGTGTTTGGTCCAGTGGTATGATACTCGCTTAGGGTGCGAGAAATCCAGAGACCAATTCTAGGAACACCCCTTTTGCGCGGTAGTCTGCACACGTCCAAAGTGTTTTTGGAACATTGCTGCCGTGACATCTCAGGGAGCCGTGCACGCGTGCGTCGTTCCATGATACTGGTGATGTTGGTCGTCACGTCACACTGAATCTCCAGTCCAAGCTGAAGCCACTGTGTAGCCTGCATATTCCCCCGCCCCATTCTCACCCTCAACATGCCCACGCATACTTTCATCCTACCTCAACTGCCTCTACACTGGGTGGTACACTTGAATGAACCTCACACACACGCCTGACTCGCAAGGTGAATATCAAGTTGTGGGGGCAGTGCTTTAGAGTGCTTCAACACGCACAGGCAGAGCCAACCCTTGCTGCTCCTCATAGATCAGTAAGCAAGTGAATTGTGTTGACGTCAGACCGATGCAAAATCATCACAATCCAGCCGATCCTTCACTGCCTGGTCAGTCACAAGGCCTAACTGAACCAAGAAGGAAAGCAGCTAGGAAAGCCAGGTTGAGAATTAGGGCAGCAAGAGGACAAGAGCAGCAAAGGCCCAAGGGTGAAAGAGACGGAGAGGAGGGGAAAGGAGCCAGACTTGGAGACAACAAAAGCGTTCCGTTGCCGGGATTTGAACCCGGGTCGCTCGGGTGAGAGCCGAGTATCCTAACCGACTAGACTACAACGGAGATGGAAAGCCTTTGTGAGAGCCCTACCCTCTCTGTTGGACCCTGTGGGAAGCAGGATTGCTTTACTGCGCAATCCTGCGCATAAGATGATCGAGTACGAGATGCAAGGAACCGACTCACGATCGAACTCGAAGCGCCGCTGCGCTAGTGTGGCGTCAACTTGGAGCTCCGACTGCGGAAGAGCACGCGATTGCAATCGCTGTGCCACCCACGGCAGGACCTCCGGTAACAACTTCTGCAACTCGTCGGTACGGTAAAGGCGTTGGCCGTTAAGTGCACACTCGCCGGGTGCTGCTGTGCTTCGTGATCGGCAACAGTCCAGAAGATGAGAACAGCGCAGAAGCAGTTGTGACGCCCAAAAAGTGAGCCACTGGATCTGGTGCCTATATTGAACGCCTGCTACCGTAGGCCATCGAGAACACAGCACTGCGTAAGTAGAGCGTCCGTCAACCCTTGACAGGGACTGTCGCGGACGAGGCGGGCGCGATAATCAGAGGTACGAGGCACGTAGGTGGCGGAGACCGGCTCATGCTGCGCCGCAAACATCACGATCATGATCTCGCAGCACGCAAAGACACAAAGACCGACCTTACTGATTCGCCAGGGCTTGCCTGTGCTCGGATCACGCAACTCCATGCGATCCCAGCAGCCCGCAGCCCGGCTGACAGCCGGCACTAGGAAGCTACTGGCCGAACGAGGAGTTTCCCGCATCTGCAGGCATCGCCCGTGAAGTCCTGTGCCGTAAGTCGTGCTGTTCACAACGTATGCGAGGTGGGACTGGAAGTCTGCAAAATCCTCTCGGTTCCGTCTAGAGAGGGCGAACACGGAAAACCGACTTGCGACCTCAGCTTTCGGGGTGCGTGGCTGTGCCATTGCCAGCATTGCCAGACTGTGCCCTGGCAATGCTCTAGCGAACGTGCCTGAAACTCCTCACGCGTTTGATGACGTCATCGTGAAGAAAACGGCGATATTCTTTCAGAAACTCGACGCAGAAATGCAGTTCATACTTCGCAAACGTCGCCTGGTCGTCTCGAACCCTACAAGATTCCTCGAATCTGCAATCTAGCATGCATTTGAAGGTGCCCGAGAAGGCAATGCTGATTGAGCCTAACCACGCATGTTGTCTCAGGCTGTGTTTCCATGGATCACGTGATCGGCCACACCTCGTTTTCGTCAAGCACGGCCAGCCGCAATGCGAGTGGTGAAATTTCGAGAACCAGAGACACACATAAGCTGACGAGTGTGTACTCTGAACGAGAGAACAAAAAGCGTGCAGCGATCAAACAAGATTTTTGCCGCACTTCGTCGGAGAAACCAGCACGGACGGATGTGAAAACTGCAGAATTTCGGGTCACAACCATGCAATGAAAACAAATCTTCCAAAAAACGGAGATATTCTAGAGCATCTGGGGACCTACGCGGCCAGTGCAGGATCACGCACCAACCGCTCTTGGACAGGCAGCGGCATGGGACACGTGACCTGCCGAAACCCTTCGGGTTTCAATAGGTCACCGTTGGTGAACTTGGGGATTGACCTAATTTTTAAAGAGATGTAACAACAGATGTAATAGCCTATATAGCCCCACAAGCATGAACATAAGCGTGACGTATCCAGAACTTAAATATGAAGAATCTGTATCCAGGCGATAATAATAAACAGCTCCATATCCATTTGATGGCCATTCCCGGTCGACAACCCAAGTCACTGATCAAGCGCAACGATTTTGGTGATGTGTCATCCTCGTCGTTGCGAGAATCATGATCGAGCGATCAGCCTTTTTTTTCAGCTCTCAAACCCCTGATTTTGGATTTATGGTTTTCGATTTTCACACGGGCGGAGCCCACGCAAACATATAAAAAAAAGGCTAATTGCTCAGTTGCTATCGAGCAAAACGAATTCTCCAAAACAAAAACAATTGGAGAAAAAAACATATTTCATACATGCAAGTCGCTTTCAAAACCTACCCCAAATTACAATTGGACTTCTAGGCATTTATTTTTGTGCGCGGTCTTGTCGGGCCCCGCGATAGCACGTTCCCTTTCAACACATGGGGTATTTAAGACCCCCCACTCAAACCCCACGGATACCTGTTTCAGAAAAGTCACAAACCCCTCTGTAAATGGGCTTGTGATTTTTCTTTCATGTCTGACGACATCAACATGTTCTCGCATGATGGCATGCGACGTCAACATAGCTTGTTCATTTGGATATACGGTGTTTTTCTCCATGGTCGCCGGATATCGCGTTCAAAAAGAGAAAACAAAAGTTCTGAGTTACGATATGGTGTGTTTAATGTGTCAAACATGCTTACAACTTTAGTTATCGAGAACCCTATGGATGTGTGGTGATTTCCCCGTATAATAACCCTTTTACAATGTGTTTGGAAGGAAAAGAAAAGGGTTGTAGTGACCAAAATGCCCGCACGAACGAAATGGAGACACTCCCCTAAGAAAAACATGAAAAGGGGCGGATTCCTTTATACCAACCTTCGTAAAGTTTTTCTTCTTCAGGTTACCCACCTCATTGGGTCAATAGACCGGAATGTTGTAATTTGTGACGTTCCAATCGACCTGTACAGTTTACTGTGACCACTTGGCCATGTCCATGCCCGTGTTGATCCCTGATGTGGACCCAGATGGTACCGGTGTGTCGTCTTGTGATGGACTACCAGCTTGGAGCTGACCAACGACCGTCCCAGAGCTCTGGACGCTGCCAGGGACCTCCTACAGTGTTTCTACAGCACGTAGGAGTTTATCAGTGGACTGGTCGTGGGCCCGATTTGCATGTTTTTTCGTTTTGTGTCCACCGTTTGATGCTGGATACATGCATGTGACCAGTCGTAACGTTTCGCTTATTATTCTGCACGTCCAGGTTCAGACGGCGTAGTGTTCTCACATGTCTACGCTGAGTTAGGGTTCAAAACAGTGGTTTTGGGCCGGTTTTAAGATAGACCTTGTGCTGCCGCATGGGACACTCGTCCTGCGCCGCGGCAGGTACTTATGCCATGGACCTGAAATTTGTCATTTCTCTCTGCAAATACAATTGAAGCATTCTGACACTTTGTTTTGTGTGTCCTAGCTAGACCCTTGCCGTTGGGTGTACGACTTGTGACTGTCGTCATTGTCTCACCAGGCACTGGAGCCTAGTGAGCGACTATGTTGCTAGGAAGCTTCACACATCTTCTCATGGTATCAAAGCAGCGAGACCTCTCTCACTTAGCTGCACCACATAGACGTAGCACCTGCAACATTAGTGAGCGTCACCGCCGCCGCCGTATCCTGGGACTCGTTCGAGCCATTTGGAGCAGCGACATCACCACAAAAATCCCACCACCATACTAGGTGAGTTGCGGCACTTTCTGATAGCCACGCCCAACAGCAGGACCAGCACCTGGTGGCAGTAGCAGCCTTGTCTGGCTGCCCATCTCTACAAAAGAAAAAGGGGGAGAAAAATCAGCTCGCAGCAGCCGCGGGCAGCAACAATTGCGCAGCGGCGGTGGCAGAAGCAGCAGCAACATAGCAGGAGCGGCAGCGTCCACAGCAGGAGGGCTGCTGCGAAGCACTGCACAACACTACCGCACAACACTGTTGCACAACTGCGAAGAAGCTACGCAGCACTACGCAGGGCTGCGCAGGGCTGCGTAGCGCTGCGCAAGACTACGTAGGCCTAAGTAGAGCTGCACAGTGTAGCACAGGACAAGGGGGTGTCCCGGTCATCCCCACCGAGGAGTCCGCGTAACTTCCCAAAAAAAGGTGTAAAATACGCCAGCGTAGAAAACGCTAGCGTATGTTTCGCTAGCGTATAAAACGCTGATTTCACCATTGGCTTTGCTGATGTAAGCAATTTCGAGGTCAAAAACGTCATTTTTCCTTGACATTTCAACTCTTCGAGAACTGCTCACGGTTCTGAAATCCGACCACTTGGATGTCCCGGTCCATAGTGAGCGCTGACATGGCTCTGACCGGTGAAGAGGGCAAAGGACAAGCAGATCCCTCCTCCTCCTCCTCAGGGGTCATGAGCCCACGCTCGTAGGCCATTGCGGATCTGCGAAGTCAGTAGGATGAGCTACGTTGTCAGCAGCAGTAACAGACTGACACCATCCGTGCGCTCACTGATCTTATTCATGGTCAGTCCACGGCCCCACAGCACACATCCGGGGGAGTCGGTGGTGCCATACCTTCTTCAGAGCAGTCAGCATTTACACCAAGGAGAGCAGCAGTACAGGACCCGCCACCTTTCGGTCCTTTGGATGAGGACCCTGGCATGCAAGGGATGGATGAAGACACCCATGAGAGGTAGATTTTGCGTGCTTCAGGAGCGCCTCCGCCAGCTTCAGACGCGTCCCGATTCTCTATTTCTGGAGGTCTGACACTTGCCTGATCCCTACCTCCGCGACTTTCCTTGCCCCGGTTTCTTTCCCATCCCTCGTTCCTCCAAACCTGTGATTGCTCTCCCCACGGAGCGGCAACCCAAGGACTTCGAGACACCGCCTCCGCGTTATGTCAACGAGGACGGCTTTGATTGCTGGGAGGCTGGCTTCCATGTCTGGGCCACATCAGAGGGGGTATGACCCTGCTATCACATTCTGGACCAGGTTACTGACCGCGCTCAGGTACTGACAGCAGTTCGGGCGTTGTGCGGACTCCTTTACACCATGCCGCACGAGATTGTCGTGGACATTTGCCCTTTCCTTGGAGAAGCCGGTACGGGTGTGGGTGCTGATCCGCGTGGCGGCTGGGACTGGCTTTGTCTCTGCTTGCTGTAGAGGTGCATGCCACCCGTGCGGCTCACATTCGCGCTTTCCACTCCCTTTGCCAGGGTCCTGCCGAGTCCGCAGCTGATTACTGGCGGCGTGTCATGCACATCTACACGCGCCTTGGGACTTCAAGAGGTATTCAGCTCTGGGCGCTTCACATGCTCATGATCGGAGCTCGTCTTCAGCACGCAGACATCGTCTCGGGGTATAGTTACGCTGTGCTTGAGCCCTTCTCCACCTCCCTTTTGCTTCTTCCTTGGGCACATCAGCTCTTCCTCCATGTGACTTTTGCCTTTGAGGCAGTCGTGGCCCATGAGGAGAGTTCCCTTGCTGCAGCGGTCATCGTGTTGCCGCCGACGCCCCCCTTGTAGACCACTTCTCCATCCTCTCGCACACCCTCCTCTTCCCCTTCCACCCCGGCTACCCCGACTCAAATGCAGGATGTGGCAGCCGCGGCACAGGGACAGAAGGGTAAGAAAAGGCGTGGTTCTGGCCAGTTACAGTCGCAACAACAGCAGTCATCTGGTGGTAGTAGTGGATGCGCTTTCCACTGCTACAATCGTGGAGGCGCTCATCGCTACACTGAGTGCCAGTAGTCGCTTGACTGGCCGCAGATCAGCCGCGGTCTTCAGGTTGCACACGCGCAGCTGGCTGCGTTGAGCAGCACAGCCTCCGGTCGCGCGGTGACCACGGCTGCAACAGTTCCCGTTTCCTCATTGGGGAGCAGTGGCGACCCAGACCCACGTGACCACACCATCGATGAGCTCTGTCATCTTCTGGCACTTCATTTTCAGGGAGGTGCGAGTGTGTTGTTACAGCCGGGTGGTTCACAGACTGTTTGCTCATCTGTTCTCGTCGCTCGTGATGACTCATGTGGGGAGGCACAGCTGGCATGTGATGACGATGGGCCTGACAGTACCCATTGGATTCATGAGTCGTACCTCTATGTCCTTCGTCGTTCCTCCTCACCTATTGCTAAGCGCGTGTCTGAGACCGAGTGCCCCATTGCCCGTTGTATAGTGACGTCCTCCGGTCGTGATACCGGTGGCACTTGGATCATCGATTCTGTTCCACTCATCACATGACCTGTCGTCATAGTGACTTCGTTGTTCTCGGTCCTGTTGCGTCTGTTCGCTCTGTTCACACAGGCTCTGGTCAGTCCTTGCTGGTCCAAGGTGTTGGGATGGTGTGCTTTGATGGTCCGTCTGGCCCCTTGTACCTTTCCGAGGTGCCTTTTGTGCCTGACCTTGAGCTCAGCTTGCTTTCTGTGCGTGCCTGCACACTGATGGGACTTTTTGTGGAGCACATTGTAGACTCAGCGACTGTGACAGCTATTGATACTCGTACCGTTTTTCTTCGTGCCTCTGTTGTGGATGATCTGTATTGTGTCTCTCGTATTTCTCCTCCTCCTTCTTGCTCCTCCTCCCCTCTTGCTCAAGTGTTTGTCACTGGCGTTCTGTCTACTGAGCACCAGCGACTGCTACATTATTGCCTGTGTCACGTGGACTCCGACACTGTATCGAAGCTCATTCGGACACAAACCGCACTCGGTTTTTGACGTGGCTTCTTTCGAGAAGCTGTCCAAGACCGATTGTCTGTTCTATGTGCAGGGTAAGATGCATCGTTGCACCTACCCTGACTCCCGTTCTCGCGCACTTTGCCCTCTCGAGTTGGTCCATTTCGACCTTTTCGATCCTCTTTCTGTCGAGTCTCTGTCTGATCGGGGCAGATACGTCCTGACCCTGACACATGGCTTCACCTGGATGCGGTGGGTCTACAGCCTATGCGAGAAGAGTGACGCCGCTCTCACGATTCACCTTTGGCTAGTGATGGCTGAGCGTTAGTCTCGCCACACGCTACATACCTTCCGTTCGGATCATGGCGGAGAGTTTCTTGGTGAGATGGGCAGTTTCTTCGCCGAGCACGGGGTTTTTCACTAGGTCTCCGCTCCTGCTACTCCTCAGCAGAACGGTGTCTCTAAGCATTGCAACCGCACCATGGAGGATGCGGTTTGCGCTATGCGGTCTGAGTGCGGTCTCCTGGAGTCCTTGGCCTTTGAAGGATTCGTCTAGATGACGTGGATCTGGAATGGCCTTCCGCACGGTCCCCTTCCTGATCACGTTACACCGTACGAGCTTTGGTTTGGCCACCGTGCTGACCTGCATATCGCTCGTGTGTGGGGATCCTTGGCTTCTGTGTGACACACAGAGGACCAGCAGGGGACCAAGGTCTCACCGCGGGGTCACTTGTGTGCCTTCGTAGGCATCTCCCCGTGGTCAAAGGCATGTCGTTTTTGGGACCCCGCCCGTCGTCGCATCGTTGAGTCCCGCGACGAGCTCTTCTTTGAGCCTCTCACCTACCGTGATCTGATCTCGATTATGTTGCTATCTGTCACAAACGTTCCTATGTGTGAGGTTTCTCGACGGATGGGGGAATCCGAGCCTACGAGCACCTCTCGCCCGGCTGATGTTTCCGTTTGAGCCCCCTCCAGTTCTCAGCCTCCGGCTCTTGATGACCCAGCGATCATCGCTGTCGGCCGAGAGACCTCTCCAGCACAACCGACTTCTACCCCTGTTCCCTTGCACCCCACAGGTACCCATGATCCTGTACGTATGTCTGCCAGTACCTTTGCCTTTGTGCATGGTCCTGCCTCACGTCCTGCTCCTACTATCACACCCAGTCCCGTGTCTCCCACGTAACATCTCCTCGCACTGCATCACCTGCTCCTTTGCCTTAGCCCTCACCAGCTGTGGTCATGCCTATCCTTGAGCATGAGGTTTGACCCTTGAGCCCAGGTTACTCACGTGAGCCCGGCGGTCGTCTTTGACCATTGGACTCCGGAGTCCAACAAGTGTCCGGTCTTGCACCGAGACGCTCCATTCGCAGCATCGCAAGTGGTGATCCTGCCACAAAGGCCCTAGGCCTGAGTCTCTGCACTGAGTTAATGCCTAGCACTGAGGCGTGTGCACTTGCCACTCAGAGCTCTCTCTCCATGGCACATGATCCGGGCACACAGAGGGAAGCTCTCTCGTCATAGGATGCCTGGCGTGCTGCGAGCGAGGACGAGCTTCGTTCCATCCGAGAGCATGGAGTTTATGAGCTAGTCGACCTTCCACCCGGGAGGAAGGCTATTCAGGTGAAGTGGATCTTTCTTAAGAAAGTGAAGCCGGATGAATCACTATAATGCCACAAGGCTCACTTGGTCATCAAGTAGTACTCTCAGATCGAGGGCTTCGACTACACTGAAATCTTTGCCCCTGTCGGCCGGATGACCTCAACTCGCACTCTGTTCGGTATAGTGGCTTAGCATGACTGGGAACTGCACCAGATAGACGTGAACAATGCATTCCTCCATGGCTCTCTGGATGAGGAGATTTACGTGGCTCAGCCACCTGGCTTTTGAGGACGGTGACAAGGTCAGGCGCTGGCGCAAGTCCTTGTACGACCTCAGTCCTCGGTGTTGGAACCAAGAGATCACTGGCACCCTGACTCGTGCGGGATATGTACAGAGCGAGGCAGATCCCTCTGTCTTTATCCAACGGATTCGTGAGCGGTTCACCGCCATCTTGGTCTATGTGGATGCCCTTCTGAATGTGTCTCCTTCCATGGAGGCCGTGAAGGAGGCCAAGACAGTCCTCTTGATTGCTTATCGGATGAAGGGCCTTGGTCGGGCAGCTGTGTTTCTTGGCATGGAGATTGCGAGAGATCGCAGACATCGGACACTACTGGTGCATCAGGTCCAATACGCACGTGTTGTCGGGGAGCGCTTCAGTGACCTCCTTGGCGCAGTACCCACGGCCTCCACAACTCTCACATCTGACAGGCAGGATGTCGTTAAGGTGGAAAATCCCACACAGCTGGGGGAGACAGTGGATGTGATCTTGAACATCCGTCTCATCGGATGTCTGATGTACCTGGCCACTACCACACGCCCCAACATCGCCTTCACGGTTAATCTCCTTGCATTGTTTTTGTAGGATCCACATGCTAGAGCCCTTCATGCGGTTGTGCGAGTGGTGCGGTACGTGGTCTCCACACGTACATCGGACTCTGCTTTCGTCGGTAGTGTTCGGTGGTTCTTGATGGCTACACCGACAGCGACTGGGCCTGTAGTCCAGATGGACGCAGTTGCACCGGTTATGTGTTCCTGCTCGGTGGTACCACAGTGTCCTGGCACAGCGGGAAGCAAAGCCACATTACACGTAGCTCGTCGGAGGCAGAGTATGTTACTCTAGGTGTAGGGGGATGTTGAGGCAGTGTGTCTGTAGCACCTGTTCCTTCAGCTGGGTCAGTCAGTACCCGCCATTGTGCTTTGTTGTGACAACTCGAGTGTCCTCACCATTGCAGAGAACTCTGGTTTCTTTCACGCTCGCACGAAGCACATTGCGGTTGAGCATCACTTTGTGCGTGATCTCTGTCATATGGGTTGGCACTGACATGCAGAGTGCTTACTTCTTGACAAAGGCACTAGCACGCGGGAAGTTTTTGGTAGCCATTCGTCTTGTTGGGCTTTGCCCCTTGCTTGAGGGTGGTTGAGTATGGGGTGTGTGTGTGTGTGTGTGTGTGTCTATGTCATGACTATTTTTGCACTCGTTGTTGTACTCATTTCAGTGCTGCATGTGTATGGACATGCGTACCATCGGGTCATGGGGGAGTGTTGTGATTTGTGATGTCCCTGTCAACCTGTACAGTTTACTGCGACCACTCGGCCGTGTCCATGCCTGTGCAGATCCCTGATACGGACCCAGGTGGTACCGGTGTGTCGTCTGGTGGCCGACTGCCAGCTTGGAGCTGACCGATGACCGTCCCAGAGCTCTGGACACTGCCTGGGACCTCCTGCAGGTTTTCTGCAGCACGTAGGAGTTTATCGGTGGACTGGCCGTGGGTCCAATTTGCATTTTCTTGCATTGTGTTTCCACCGTTTGACGCCGGATACATGCATGTGACCATTCGTAGCCTCCGGCTTGTGATTCTACACGTCTAGGTTCAGACGGCGTAGCGTTCTGACATGTCTATGCTAAGTTATGGCCAAAACAGTGGTTTCTGGCCGGTTTTAGGATAGTCCTTGTGCTACCGCGTGTGACACCTTCCGTGCACCGCGGCAGGTACTTATGCCATGGACCTGTCATTTTTCATCTCTCTCTGCAATTTCTATTGAAGCATTATGACACTTTGTCTTGTGTCTCCTAGCCAGACCCTTGCCGTTGCGTGTACGACTTGTGACTGTCGTCACCGTCTGACTAGGCACTGATGCCTAGTCAGCGGCTGTGTCGCTAGGAAGGTTCCACGCATCTTCTCACAAAATACCCAATATCTGGCCGGGATGTCACGCTTTTCCCAAACTTTTTTCCTTCCAAAAAATGAAAAAAATGTGCGTCCGGTACCCACGTTTAACAATACGACTCCGTTACGCACTTTTGGTTGCGGCAGTTCCATCTCGTAAACAGAGCAAAAAATAGAAACTGGCCCTCGTTCACGGCCAACAACTTCTTGCTTCTTTCCTTGCACCACTCTCGTCTCTCTGACAACTTAAATCTCACTCCTTTGCCTTGTCCCTACTCACCATTGATGATGAGTGGGGGATGCGAGGGGGAAGGCTGGAGGCCATCGGCCTCACCCTTGCGACATCGAGGATTCGTGCCTGACCAATATTTCTGCCAACAAGTGGACAATGGGAGAAATCGGTCACATGACCAATACAAAGCAAAAGTTGGGCAGGGGAGGGGGGTAATGGGGGGTTTGCAAGGGGGTTTGGGGGGAGGCGCTCTCGCCTACAAAAGCGCATAGGCCAGAGGCCACCCATCGCCATGGCGAGGGCTGGCCGATGGCCAAGAACTCGCTGGCCTGACTATCGGCAAGCGAGCTGCCCCCCCTCCCCCCCCCCCTCCCCCAACTTTTGCTCTTTAGTGGTCGCATGACCTTTTTCTTCCAGCGTCCATTCGATGGCAGAAACATAAGTCAGGCGGCCGTACTCTAGCGCGTTTCTCTATGGACAGACTCGACGATGCAAAGTCATCATTTTATCTACATGACATCACACAGAAAGTGAAAAAAGGCCCCCTACCATAGTCATTGGAAAAGGTCAATCATATAAAAATCGAGTGAATGAGGTTTCCATTAATGCACACAGAATGGAGCCTCTATATGTTCAGAAACAAAAACACTAGCGGATTTCTGTAGTTGTAGGAAAGTAAACTACTTTGGTAAACACTGAGACCAAAAGTAACAAGATTCTATGCATCTCTTCTCAAAAGTGGACATTGCGTTCACGGTAAGTCACTATTCACACTCTTTGGGTATAATATCAGTTCGCTAAAAAAGTGGGTATTTGGGGTCCACGCTAAAATTGGTGTCTAAGAGGGAATTACTCCACATTAAAAGTTTTCAACCCAATTTCCACACTTTTCCTCTTGGAAAATCCCTTGCTAGACCAATAAAGAAGACTAACTTCGCAACCATAAAATGCTAACCAAATCTCAATAAGGGCTCGTAATCATTTAAAAGAGGGTAGGGGGTGAATATTCTCCAACACAAACTTCACATTATGCTTCATCATTGAACAGATAACAGTAATTGTCCAACAACAATACACCCATGACGTACACGAGTCCCTAAACTCGTTTCATCTTCTTATATCCATGACCCACCGCGCAAAGAACTCAAAATGTTTACATCACTCAGCCAAAGGCATTTTGGCCACCTGCCCCGACCTCCGGTGTTTGGTTCCAAATTTTTTTAACAACTTCAACCACATTCCTGAAAGGTCGACCAAAGTGTCCCAAACTATGTTGATGTTTTGGTATTGTTCGGTCGACTTCTCGGTGGCGCTTGATCCTTGTAAAATTGGACCTCAATACTTTTGAAGCACCCAACTTCTCGGCAGAGCTTCTCAAAGCAGCCTCTCACAGCGCGACCTCGCATGCGTCGCTCGGCTTGAGTGCCGAGGACCCAACGCATACCTCGTTCTCATTCTTGGCATTGTATACATGTGCTCGACTTACTGAACACTTATCATCAGAGTACACTTACTACAAAACACAAGTTATCCATTTGTCCCAAATCCTCAGACTGTCTTTTGTCCCATAACTCATACCTGTGAACCACCTACGTTCCACTCGGTGTGAAAAACATCATGGCGGTTCCAATATGTAGCTCTAAGGTGTCTACTTACTTTTTGCAATCATATGAGATCATTAACAACCTTGTGTCGGGAGATACTTTTATATTTAATCGCAGGAGGCCCAGTTTTGTTTTTACCTCCTTCCCCAATGACGGTGGTTGTGTTACGCGGAGTACAACGTGGATGGGTAACAAGTAGAAGTTACGGAGCATAAGTTGATTCGAGGAATTGGGATGGATGGGTATTTTGTGTTTAGTAGTGTGTTACATCATACTTGGTCTTGGGTGCTCGAATTGAGCAACGCGTATGATGGGTTGTGAGAGGTTTCAGAAAAAAACCCACCAAGAATTTGGTGTAATTTGTAGAACCAAGGCATGTGTGTGCATCGAGTGGCTCATTGACATGCTCGGACATGCGGGGGCACACGCACAATGGATTTGAGATATGAAGACTTAGCATTTTTTTTAATGAACGGACAACGAGAGGGAAAAACAAATTAGCATGGTGTCAAGTGCCGGTCAATGGAACCATCCACGCAAATGGCTCATGCAGGGTTTGGCCGCCACCTTGGGGTCAAACCAGACCCTTGGCAACATGTCGGCGGCAGTTTTCTCACGTAGTGAGAAAACCAAGACGTGTGGTCCTCGAGGAATTAGCAACCAGGCTACACATTTGCAACAATTCTCTCTCTCTCTCTCTCTCTCTCTCTCTCTCACACACACACACACACACACACACAC
>SZWC01003478.1:20002-41070 GCA_023375785.1 Penium margaritaceum
ACACACACACGCACACACACACACACACACACACACACACACACAAGAGAGAACACAAACATGCACAACAAGCACGTACGGAAGTTTCAGTCCTAGCTCTTCATTTCTGGGACTTTGCTGGTAGGTTCTACCTCTGCCTGAATGCTGCGATATGTGAAAAATGCTGGTACCTTGTTTTATGTTACATGTCTTATTTCTGTTGTGCTTGAAATTCTCTGCCTTGATAGCACAATAGTTGTTCCTCAAACCATGGATGCTTGAAGACAAGACAGATATGCACGTGGCCTCAAATCGGCCAGCATTAGTTGCTACTCATGTTACACCCATTTTAGAGTGTCCTGCAGCTACAGAGAATGGCTAAACCTGCTGTCTAGCTGCCAAGTGCAAAGTGTACTTCGACTGAGGCACCCTTCAGAGATTTTTCAGCCACTTATTGTGTTCATGCTCACCTTTTCTGCATCTTGGGCTTAAACTGAGCTGGTCACGATGAACGAGGACATGTTGAAAAAGAATGTGCTCAGGCCGTGGCAGGTTCCTACAGAGGGGCTGTACTGCATAAAGACCACAACTAACGTGCCTTTGAGGGGCAGCGTTGGAGATTCTTTTGTGGAGAGAACATGACATCGTTTTTAGAGGCCAAAGGAAAGGGTAGCAAAGATGTAGCGGAAATGTGTTTTTTGAGGTGGAGGATGTAAGATTGTTTTGCATAGAACTATTGACAAGAGGAGCTGGTCAGCCAAGCTTCAAGGTCCAGGGTGGGGATTTTCACGGGTGTGCGTGGAGCGGGGTTTGCCGACGTGACTGGCGTGCATGTATCCAATGCATGTGTGAAGGTGTGAGCGCGCCGACAACGATAGACGGCGACTCCCCCCCCCCCCCCCCCCCCCCCCCCCCCCCACTCCCCACCCCCTTCTGCTTGAAGAGCAGCACCTTCACTAATAACTCGTTTCAGAAGGCGGTGCTCATTTTTCTCAGATGTCACTATTAGCTGGCTCACGACTCTTTCCCTACTTGCCTGATTTCTTGTCCAATTTGTTCATCTGTGTTCTACAAACTTTATACCATAAGTGCTCTTTGTGGGAATAAACGCTTGCTGTAGCTGAAGCTGGGAAAATGCCACGGATGCAGTTTACGGTCAAACGGAGGTGGTGAACCTGAAGGCGACCTGTGTGGCACTTTGAGTAAAGTTTACATTGAGTGATGCGATTCGAGGAAGTCAAAGAATTTTATGAAGGCTGTTTTAGTGCTGTGCCGACTTGGCACTGGCACAAGGGAACCGAAAGGTGCAATGCAGTCACAAATCGGCGAGTATGTACGTGAGATGCAGTAGGAGTGTTCAGAGCTGCTCGATGTGAAACTAGTGGCATAGCCACAGATGAGAGCTTGAGCAATATGAGGCAAAGTATTCAAGAGTCGAGGAATAGATGATGGCGTGGGAGCAAAGAGATGAGGCGTCTGCATGTGTTCCAATCTTGAAGTACAAGGGTACAATGGTCTCCACTATTCCTATCTAGTGTAAGCTTCACACTTAAGTGTGGGTAGTGGGTACGGTGCACGCGTAGGCGGGCAGGGGGCTTTGCCGCCACTGGTGCTGTCAGCATTGACCGAGTCGCAGAGCTACTTGGCGATGGCCTTTGGATGTGGGGTGGCTCATACGTGTAGCGACGGGCCTTCGTCGTGGTAGTTGGCCCTTTGCTAGCTGCTGGACGTGGTAGAGGCAGGGTTGGTGTTGTCACTACGTGAGCTCCAAGCCGCACGCTGACCGCCGAGTGCCCGTTTGCTGCCGGTTGAATCGTAGTGCAGTTTTAGTAGTGATGCCTCTGTCCGGAGCAGCACGTCGGAGATGGTCATTCGGGCATCAACTGAA
The DNA here is from genome assembly GCA_023375785.1 of Penium margaritaceum. Taxonomy (NCBI): domain Eukaryota; kingdom Viridiplantae; phylum Streptophyta; class Zygnematophyceae; order Desmidiales; family Peniaceae; genus Penium; species Penium margaritaceum. Next base: position 21,870 of record SZWC01003478.1, read on the forward strand.
TAAACGTTTCTCAACATCCCTCCGGCCCATTGTTTTGGGTCCTTCAAATGTTTCCAGTCTGTTGTCTGAGGTGAACCGGAAGCATTCTGTCCTGAGTGGCTTTCTCATCCATCTTGAAACACAGCTACATCCTGTCTGTGCAGCCTGACCTCGTCCACCCCATGTTGAAGGCCTGCGTGCTTCTTCATCTCTTGTTGTGGCATTGGAGCAACAGTCACTCGAAGCGAAAGTGCACGAAAAAGGTCTTTTTATCGGCCTATCGCATCACCACCGACTGTTCTGGCAGTGGAACCAACATGTCCAAAGACCGACCTTACAACTACCCTCCTTCCCTCCTTTCTGCTTGCCCTCAAAATGTGCATGCTGCATCCAGGTGTGTGTGAGGCATGGCTCGTCTCTGACCAGCCTTCCCAACTGCACATTCTACTACACGGCGCAAGCGTCCGACACTTGCGACAACATTCGGCGACAGTTCAAACTGGATGCGTTCACTTTCTACAGCCTCAATCCTGGCATTTACTGTGACAATCTTCAAGGCTTCTCACAGGCAGGAGACATTTCGTCTGGACAACAGGTGATTCTTGCATAAATAGATGGGGGCCACGGGGGGGAGGAGNGGGTCATTGCAGCAGATGGCAGCACTGAACTTCAATTTCCAGTGCTCTCGAAGGCAGTTGTACGTGGGCAAAGTTATTTGCGTGCCTTCCACGACGGGCCGGGCCCCTCCACCCATGAAGAAGACAGCACGGCAGCTGTTTCGGGATGTGTTGACCTGAGAAGTGAAACCTGAGGACTGGCTGAAGTCTTACCCGCACCTTACAAACGTCCAGTAAGAGCTCCAGTGTTTGGCAAGCGTTCTGCCAAGTGGCCCTTGGCAAGATCATTCCGACGAGTGTGCCACAGTTTTGTTATGATGTTCTTCCACCGAATCCCATGACGCAATGGACACGGGATTCCCTGCCCTGATGTGCTTGACAGGTCCATTGAGCACTGTTACACTCAAGGATCTGGTCCACTTCAATGACATGCCTACTGATGCCTATTGAGTCTTTGTAGTAGCAAGCACTGTGTTCAGAAAACCAGAACACTATGCCCAACATCTTCAGCTTGACATCCGGACTTACCACATTGGGCAACTTTTGGGGAATAGCCAAATGGATGTTTCTGTGGTAGTTGGCAAGAGCGACATTGTGTGCATGCTGTGGCAGTAACACTTGGGTTCCTCAAGGACTTGAACTCCATCAAGTCGCTGCGATGTTCAGGACTGGAAGAAGCTTGGTCAATTGCACAAAGCAAAGTTTCACATCATAATGTTTCAAGATATGCTTGATGGGTTGCACTGTGTGGATGCGACTTTGCATGCTGGTTGCACCCTAGTTGCGCATTAGTTGCACCCTAGTTGTGCCCTAACTGTACCCTATTCTTATCTAGTTGTTCATTAGTTGTGCCCTTGTTGCGCCCTTGTTGCGCATTTGTTGCACCCACATTATACCCAGGTTGTATCCTAGTTGGGCCCAGGTTGTGCCCTAGTGACATCCTAGTTACGGCCTCCTTTCGCCAAGTTGCGCACTAGGTGCGCCCTAGTTGCGCCCTACTTGGGCCATGGTTGGGCCCTCATTGTACCCTTGTTGCACCCTAGTGATGCCCTATTTATGCCTTATATGTGCCCTAGTTGCACCCCATTTGTGCCTGCTTGCACCCTTGTTACATTCTAGTTGCGCCCTGGTTCCCCCTCAGTTGCGCCCTAGTTACTCCAAAGTTCTATCCTAATTGCGCAGTACCCTACTGCACTTTGATTTCCAATTTAGCTATTTTTAACTTGGTTGAAATTCGTCGAAATTGTATTTCAAATCGAATTTAAAGACTGTCCTAAATAATTCAAATGTTCAACATTCGAATTCAACACACCACTGTTCACTAATTCGTTATTACAGATCGGGATTATTTGTCCACTGTTTTGGGTTGCCTCTGTTTTATGTGCAAAAACAATTGTGCTAAGTAATATTTGGCCTGATGTTTCGCACTTTGAGAGGTCAAAGTGCAAAAGAGCCTCGTCATCAGGCTTGGCTCTTCCCAAGCCTGATGACGAGGCTGCCTCCTCATCAGCTTCACTCGCAGCCTTGGCTACGAGCGAGGCTGGTGAGGCGGCACGCTCGCTGGGCTCGTGAAATTCGTCGAAGTGGGAAAAATGAACCAGACCTCTCATCGAATTTAAAGTTACAAGCCTACATTTACGATGAAATCAAGGGTACATGGAAATAATTCAAAAGTGTAAAATCTTCATCGAAATAATTATGCATCAAGACAAAATTCGAAATTAAAGTGCAGTAGGGTAGTTGGGCCCTAGATGCACTGTAGTAAAACCCTAGTTGCACCTAATTGTACCTAGTTGTGTCATAGTTGAACCCAAGATGTGTATCAGTTGTGCCCTCGTTGCGTCTCAGTTTCTTCCTAATTGCACCTTAGTTGTGTCCCAGTCGCATCCTAGTTGTTTCCTAGTTTTGCCCTATTTGCACACTAGTTGCCATTTAGTTCCACCCTATTTGCGCCCTATTTTCATCCTAGTCGCGTCCTATTTGCGCCCTAGCTGTACGCTAATTGAGGCCAAGTTGTGCCCTATGTGTGTCCCAGTTGTGCCCCAATTGTGCCCTAGCTGTGCCATAGTTGCACCCTACTTGTAGACTAGTTACATAGTATTTTTGCCCTAGTTACACCCTCGTTGATCCCTAGTTATGCCCTAGTTATTCCCTGATTGTAGCCTAGTTGTGCTCTAGTTGTGCCCTCGTAGCACCCTAGTTGTGCCCTAGTCGCACTCTATTTATGCCCTAGTTACACCCTATTTGCGCCCTAGTTGCCTTGTAGTTGCGGCCTTCTTACACCCTAGTTGCGCCCTAGTTACACCCTATTTGTACCCTAGTTATGGCCTCGTTGCTCCCTAGTTGTGTCCTTGTTCCGTCCTCATTGCACCCTAGCTGCAACCTAGTTGCGCCCTAGTTATGTCCTTGTTGAGCCCTCTTTCCGTCCTAGTTGTGCCATAGTTGTGCCACAGTTGCGCCGTAGTTACGCCCCACATGTGCCCTGATTGCACCCCAGTTGCGACCTAGTTGCACCGTGGTTACGTCCTAAATGCGCCCTAGTTGCGCTCTAATTGCGCCATACTTGTTGCCTACTTGCACCTGAGTTGCAACGTAGTTGTGTCCTACTTGCACCCAAGTTGTGCCCTTGTTGTGCTCTAGTTACGCCCTAGTCGTGCCCTAGTTGCACCCTTGTTTCACCCTAGCTGTGCCCTAGTTGCACATTGGTTCCGCCCTCATTGCTCCCTAGAAGCACCCTGGGTACGCCCTAGTTGCACCCTGGTTACACCCTAGTTATGCCCAAACTGCGCCCTAGTTGCGCTCTATTTGTGCCCTTGTTGTGCCCTAGCTATACCCTAGTTGAGCCCTAGTTGCACCCTAGTTGCACCCTATTTACACCCTTATTGTGCCCTAGTTGCTCCTTAGTTGCATACTATTTGCACCCTAGTTTCACCATGGTTGTGCCCTAGTTGCACCCTAGTTGCGCCCTAGTTGCACCCTAGTTACGCACTTGGTGCGCTCTTGTTTCCCCCACCAGTTGCGCCTTATGTCCGCTTTAGTTTCGAGTAGTTACGCTCTAGTTGCGCCCTAGTTCTGTCCTGGTTGAACCCCAGTTGTACCTGAGCTACACCCTAGTTGCGCCCCAGCTGCACCCCAGTTGCACCCCACTTGCAGCCTGATTGCTCCCTAGTTGCCCCTAGTTACCCCTTAGATGCACCCTAGTTGTGACGTAGTCGTGTCCTACGTATGCCCTTGTTGTACCATATTTGTGCCCTAGCTGCGCCCTAATGATGCCCTAGTTGCGCCTATCTTGTGCCCTAGTAGCGACTACGTTGTGCCGTAGTTGCGCCCTAGTTGTGCCCTAGTTGTGGCCTAGCTACACCCTAATTTCATCCTAGTTCTGCCATATTTGCACATTGCTTACGCCCTAGTTGTGCCCTGTGTACACCCGAGGCGCACCCTAGTTGCGCCCTCTCTGCGCCCTACTTTGGCCCTAATTTCGCCCTGGTTGTGCCCTAGTTGCAACCTAGTTGTACCCGAGTTGTCCCTAGCTGCACCTAGTTATGGTCCAGTTGTGCACTCTTTGCACCCTAGTTACGGCCTAGCCATGTCTAATGGGTATTCAAGTAGTGACTTAGTTAAGTCCCAATTGTACCCTTGTTGTATTCCGGTTGTACCCTAGCTGCACCCTAGTTGTGCCCTATTGGTGTCCTAGTTGTTCCATAGTTGTGCCCTTGTTGCACCCTAGTTGCACCCTAGTTGCGCCCTGGTTATGCCCTAATTACACCCTAGTTGCACCCTAGTTGCGCCCCTTCATGCACCCAGTTGTGCCGTAGTCACACCTTAGTTGCGTCCTTGTTCCGCCATAGTGTCACCCTAGTTGTGCCCTAGTTCCACTCTAGTTGCACCCTAGTGGTGCCCTAGTTGCGGCCTATTTGTGTTCTACTTGTGCTCTAGTTGTGCCCTATCTGAACCCTATTTCCATCCTAGTTGTGCCCTTGTTGCACCCTTGTTACACCTTCATTGCACCGTAGTTACACCATAGTTGCACTTTAGTTGCGCCAAAGTTTTGCCGTGGTTGTGCCCTGTTCGTGGACTAGTTATGCCCTGTTTGTGGCCTAGTACCTACTTGCGCCATAGCTATGCCCTAGATATACCCTAGTTCTGCCTCAGTTGCGCCCTAGTTATACCCATGTTGTGTCAAAGTTACGCCGTAGTTGGGCCCTGTTTACACCACAGTTGCACCATAGCTGCACTCAAGTTATGTCATAGTTGCACCCTAGTTGCACCCTAATTGCACCCAAGTTTCTCCCTAGCTATGCCCTAGTCGTGCCCTAGTTCCACCCTTGTTGTGCCCTAGTCGACCTTGGTTGCAGCCTCGCTGGACCCTGGTTGCACCCTAGTTGCATCCTAGTTGCGCCCTAGTTGCGTCCCTGTTGTGCCATGACTTTGCCCTAGTTGTGTCCTAGGTCCACCATGGTTGCGCTTCAGTTGCGCTCTAGTTGCGCCATAGTTGCGTCCTAGTTGCGCCCCAGTTGTGCCCCAATGACGCCCTAGTTTCTCCCTAGTTGCACCCTGGCTGTGCCTTAGTTGTGCCCGTGTTGTTTCCTGTTTTTGCCCTAGCTGCGCCCTAGTTGCACCCTACTTGGGCCTTACCTGTGCTCTTGTTGCTCCTTAGTTGCACCATAGTTCCTCCCTAGTTCTGTCCTACTCGCGCAATAGTTGCACTCTAGTTCCACCCTAGTTGTGCTCTAGTTGTGCCCTAGTTCTGTCCTAGTTACGTCATAGTTGTGCCCTAGTTTTCCCACTAGCAACACACTATTTGTGCCCTGGTTACACCCTAGTTGCACCCTAGTGACACCCTAGCTGCGCCTAGTTCCGTCCTAGTTGCGCCATAGTTGTGCCATAGTTACGCACTGGTAACGCACTAGTTGTGCCCTACTTACACCCTAGTTGTGCCTAGTTACGTCATCCTAGTTGCGCCATAGTTCGCCCTTTTTAGGCACTATTAACACACTAGTTACGTCCTTCTTGCGCTCTCCTTGCACCCTAGTTGTGCCCTAATTCCACCCTAGTTGCACCCTAGCAGTGTCCTAGTTACATCCTTGTTGTACCTAGCTACACCTAGTTGCGCCCTAGTTTCGCCTTAGTTGCACCCTAGTTGCGGCCTAGTTGCATCCTAGTCGCATTGTAGTTGCACCCCAGTTGCGCCCTAGGTACACCATAGTTGTGCCCCAGCAACGTCCTGCTTGCGCCCAAGTTGCGTCCTAGTTGCGTCCTAGTTGTGCCGTACTTGCACCCTAGTTGGACCATACTTGCACCTAGTTGTGCTCTAGTTGTGTCCTGGTTGCGCCCTATTTGCACCATGAGTGCACCTTGGTTGGGACCCAGTTTTGTCCTAGTTATGTCCAAGCTATGTCCTCCGTGAGCCCTTACCACTCCCCACTTCCGCCTTTGTTGCGTCCTAAATGTGGCCTGTTTTCTTCGTGATTATGCCCTAGTTGTATCCAAATTGTGTCCTAGTTGCGCCCTAGTTATGCCCTAGGTGCACTCTAGTTGCACCCTAGTTGCGCCCTAGTTGCAACCTAGTTGCACCCTAGTTGTGCCCTAGTTGTGCCCTAGTTGCGTCACAGTTGTACCCTAGCTGCACCCGAGTTGGGTCCTGGTTGTTCCCTAGTTGCATCATGTTACGCCCTAGTGATGGCCTAGTTGTGTCTAAGTTGCAACCTAGTTGCACCCTAGTTGTACCCTAGTTGTGCCCAAGTTGTGCCGTAGTTACGCCGTAGTTGTGCCATATTTTTTCCCTAGTTATGCCCTAGGTGTGCCCTCATTGAACCCTAGTTGCTCCTTGATTGCTCCCTATTTGCACCATAGTCGTGCCCTAGTTACATACTGATTGATCTCTATCTACATCTAAGTTGCATGATTTTTGCACCTTAGTTGCACCCTAGTTGCGCCCTAGTTTGTCCCAAATTGCACCTTAGTTGTGCCATGTTTGCACCCTACTTAACCACTAGTTGTGCCCTAGTTGCATCATAATGAAACCCTGGTTATGCCCTACTTGCGTCCTAGTTGTGTCCTTGTTGCCCATTAGTTGCGCCCTACTTACGCCATAATTGGCCTGATAGTTACGTCTCATACTTGTGCCAGATTCGTGTGCCTGATACGTGTGCCTGCTACCTGTGCCTCATACTTCTGCCTGATATTTGTGCCCGATAGTTGAGCCTGATACTTGTGACTGATATTTGTGCCTGATACTTGTGTTTGATACTTGCTCCTGACACTTGTGCGTGATACTTGTGCCTCATACTTGTGCCTGATACTTGTGCCTGATGCTTGTGCCTTGTACTTTTCCTTGATACTTGTGCCCAATGCTTTTGCCTGATTTTTGGGCCTTGTTCTTGTGCCTGATACGTGTGCCTGATACTTGTGCCTCATCTGCGTGCATTATACCTGTGCCTCATACTTGTGCCTGATTCTTGTGCCAGATACTTTTGCCGGATGCCAATTCTATACTATTTTTCCTGATACTTGTACTAGATTACTGTGCCCGATACGTTTGCCTTCTAGTTGTGCCTGATACTTGTGCCTAACACTTGTGCCTGATACTTGTGCCGTACACTTGTGTCGGATGCTTCTGCCTGATGCTTGTTCCTGGTACTTGTGCCTGGCACTTGTACCTGATACGTATGCCTGATCCTTGGGCCTGATACTTGTGCCTGTAACTTGTGCCTGGTACTTGTTCCTGATATGTTTACTTGATACTTGTGCCTGATATGTGTGCCTGACTCTTTCGCCTGATGTTTGTGCCTGATACTTGTTCATCATACATGTGCTTGGTACTTATACCCAATTGTTGCTTCTGATGCTTCTGCCTAATACTTGTGCCTGATGATTGCACCTGATTTTGTGCCTGATACTTGTGCCTGATACTGGTGCCTGGTACGTGTGCCCGAAACGTGTACCTGATACTTGTGTCTGATACTTGCGCATGTGACTTCTGCTTGATACTTGTGCCTGAGAATTGTGCCTGATACTTGCGACTGATACGTGTCCCTGATACGTATGCTTCATACTTGTGCTTGGTTCTTGTGCCTGATAGTTGCGTCTCATACTTGTGCCGGATTCTTCTGCCTGATCCTTGTGCCTGCTACTTGTGCCTGATACTTGTGACTGATATGTGTGCCTAATACTTATGCTTGTTGTGCCTGATACTTCTTCCTGATACTTCTGCCTGATTCTTGTGCCATGTACTTGTCCCTGATACTTGTGCCTACTACTTTCACCTGATTCTTGGGCCTTGTTCTTGTTCCTGGTACATGCGCCTGATATTTGTGCCTGATACTTGTGCCTCATAATTGCGCTTGATACCTGTGCCTGAAACGTGCGCCTGATACTTATGCCTGATATTTGTGCCTCATACACGTGCCATATTCTTTTGCCTGATACTTGTACTAGATTACTGCGCCCTATGTGTGTGCCTGATAGTTGTGCCTGGTTCTTGTTCCTGATGCTTCTGCTTCATACTGGTGCCTGATACTTGTGCCCGATACTTGTGCCTGTGACTTGTGCCTGATACTTGTGCCTGATGCTTGCTCCTGGTACTTGTCCCTGAAACTTGTGCTTGATGCTTGTGCCTTATACTTGTGCTTGATACTTGTGCATGATACTTGTGCCTGATTCTTGTGCCTGGTACTTGGGCATGATCTGTGTGCCTTACTTGTGCCTGATACTTGTGTCTGTTGTGCCTGATACTTGTGCCTAACACTCGCACCTGATTTTTGGGCCTTGTACTTATGCCTCATACGTGTGCCTGATGCTTGTGTCTGCTTCTTTTTACTCATATGTTTTTGGGATACTTGTGCATGATACTTCTTCCTGATACTTGTGCCCGATACTTGTGCCGAATACTTGCACCTGATTCTTGGGCCTTGTGCTTGTACCTGATACATGGGTCTGATACTTATTCCAGATAATTCTGCGTAATACTTGCGCCTGATGGTTGTGCCTGACAATCATTCCTGATACGTTTTCCGTATACTTGTCCCTGATACTCGTGCCATATACTTTTTCCTGATACTTGTGATTGACTATTGCGCCCGATACGTGTGCCTGATACTTATGCCTGAAACTTGTGCCCGATTCTTGTGCCTGATACTTGCGCTTGCCACGTGTGCCTCATACTTGTGCCTGATACTTGTTCCTGATTCTTGTACCTGATACTTGTTCCTGATACATGTGCTTGATACTTGTGTCTGATTCTTGCGCCTGATACTTGTGCCTGATACGTGTTCCTGATACTTGTTCCTAATACTTGCACCTGATTCTTGTGCCTTTTTCTTGTTCCTGGTTCTTGTGCCTGATACTTGTACCTTGGACCTGTGTCTGATACTTGTGCCTGAAATGTTTTCCTGATACTTAATTCTGAAACTTGTGCCTGATACGTGTGCCTGGTGCTTTTGCCCGATATTTGTGCCTGATGCTTGTGCCTGATACTTGTGCTTGATACTTGTACCTGATACTCAAGCCCGATACTTGTGCCTGATGGTTGTGGTTGATGATTTTTCCTCATACGTGTGCTTGATACTTGTGCCTCATACTTGTGCCTCATACCTGTGCCTGATACTTGTCTCTAATACTTGTGCCTGAAACTTGTGCCTAATGCTTGAGCTTTTTCTTGGGCCTTGTACTTGTGCCTGATACTTGTGCCTCATACTTGTGTCTGACACATGTTCCTTGTATGCTTGCCAGATATTTGCGCCTGATACTTCTGCCTGGTACTTGTGCCTGATACATGTGCCTGATACTCGTGCCAGATACGTTTCCCTGATACTTGTACTTCATTCTTGTGCCTGATACATGTACTTGTTCCTTGTGCCTGATACTTGTTCCTGATACTTGTACCTGATACATGTACCTGATGCTTCTTCCTGATATGTGTCCCCGATAGTTGTGTCTGATACTTGTGCCTGATACTTGTGCATGATACTTGTGCCTGATACTTGTGCCTGATACTTGTGCCTTATACCTGTGCTTGGTACTTGTGCCTGATACGTATGCCTGATTCTGTGCATGAGACTTGAGCACGATACTTGTGCTTGATACGTGTGCCTGATACTTATGCCTGATACTTGCGCCTGATGCTTGTTCCTGATACTTGTACTTAAAACTTGCATCTGCTACTTGTGCCTGGTAGTTGTTCCTGATACTTGTGCCTACTATGTGTGCCTGATTCTTGGGCCTTGTACTTGTGACCGATACTTGTGCTTGATACTTGTACGTCATACTTGTGTCTCATACACGTGCCTGATTCCTTGCCTCATACTTGTGCTTGATACATGTACCAGAAACTTGTATCAGATACTTATACCTGATGCTAGTTCCTAATACTTGCGCAAGATAATTGTGCCTGATAGTTGTGCCTTATACTTGTGCCTGTTTCTTGTGCATGATACTTGTGCCTGATACTTGTGCCTGATACGTGTGCCGGAAACTTTCCCCTTATACTTGTGCCCGATGCTTGTGCCTGATACTTGTTCCTGATACTTGTGCTTGATGGTTGTGCCTGAGACTTGTTTATGATCATTTCTCCTGGTACATGTGCCTCATAGTTGCGTCTCATACTCGTTCCTGATACTTGTTCCTGATACCTATGCATGATTATTGTGCCTGGTACTTGTGCCTGATACTTGTGCCTTTTACTCGTGCTTGACACTTGTTCCTGATACATGTGCCTGATACTTGTGCCCGATACCTGTGCCTCATACTCATGCCAGATACTTGTGCCTGATACTTGTACTTAATACTTGCGCTTTACATTTGTGTCTCATACTTGTGCCTTGAACTAGTGCCTGACACTTGTGCCTCATACATGTGCCTGATACCTGTGTGTGATACTTGTGCCTGATATGTTTGCTTTTTACTCGTGACTCATAGTTGTACCTGATACTTGTGCCTGATAATTGTACCTGGTACTTTTGCTTCATACTTTTGCCTGATACTTGAGCACGATACTTGTGCTTGATAAGTGTGCCCGATACTTTTGCTTGATACTTGTTCCTGATACTTGTGTCTGATACTTGTGCCTGAACTAGCGCCTGATACTTATTCCTACTACTTGCGCCTTATTCTTGGGCCTTATGCTTGTGACTGATACTTGTGCCTTCTACTTGTACGTGATACTTGCGTCTGATACTTGTGCCTTATGTCTTGCCCCATACTTGGGCCTGATACTTGTCCCTGAAACTTGTATTTGATACATATGCCTGGTACTTATGCCTGATACTTGTGCAAGATACTTGTGCCTAATACTTGTGCCTGATACTTGTGCCTGTTTCTTGTGCCTGATGCTTGTGCCTGATTCTTTTGCCTCATACACATGCTTGATACTTGCGCATGATTCTTGTGCCCGATGCTTGTGCCGGATACTTGTTCCTGATACTCGTTCCTGGCGCATGTGCCTGATAGTTCAGTCTGATACTCGTTCCTGATACTTGCACATGATTATTGTGTCTGGTAATTGTGCCTGATATTTGTGCCCGATACTTGTGCCTGATACTAGTACCCAATGCTTGTGCCCGACACTTGTTTTTGATAATTGTGCCCAATGGTTGTCCCTGAAATTTGTTCCTGGTACATGTACCCGATAGTTGTGCCTGATACTTGTGCCTGATATTTGTGCATGATTATTGTGCCTGGTACTTGTGCCTGACATTTGTACCTGATACTTGGACGTCATACTTGTGCCCGATACTTGTGCTTGATATTCGTGCCAGATACTAGTGCCTGATACTTGTACTTAATACTTGCGCCCTATGCATCTGCCTGATACGTGTGCCTGATTTGTGTGCCTAACACTTGGGCCTTATACTTCCACCTGATTCTTGTGCCTTGAACTAGTGCCTGAAACTTGTGCCTGTACATGTGGCTAATACTTGTGTGTGATACTCATGCCTTATACGTTTGCCTGATACCTGTGACTGATACTTGTGCCTGATACCCGTGCCTATTACTTTTGCCTGATTCTTGTGCCCAATACTTGTGCCTGATACTGGTGCCTGATACTTTTGCCTGATACTTGCGCCTGATACTTGTGCCTGATACTTGTGCCTTTTACTTTTTCCTCATACTTGTGCTTGATACATGTGCCTTATACTGACGCCTGATACTTGTGCCTGATACTAGTGCCTGATATTTGTGCCTGATACTTCTGCCTGATACTCGTGCCTGATACTTGTGCCTGATACATGGACATAAATCTTGTGCCTGATACTTGTAATTGATACTTGTGGCTGATACCTGTGCCTCATACTTGAGCCTAATACCTGGGCCTGATACTTGTGCCTCATACTTGTGGCCGATACTTGTGCCTGATACTTGTGCCTAATACCTGTGCCTGATACTTGTAATTGATACTTGTGGCTGATACCTGTGCCTCATACTTGAGCCTAATACCTGGGCCTGATACTTGTGCCTCATACTTGTGGCCGATACTTGTGCCTGATACTTGTGCCTAATGTTTGCGCCTGATTCGTGTGCCGTGTGGTTGTGCCTGATAACTGTGTCTGATACTTGTGTGTGATACTTGTGCCTGATACTTGTGCCTGATATTTGTGCCTAATACTTGTGTTTTTTTCTTGTGCCTTGTAATTCTACCTAGTTCTTTTGCCTGATACTTGTGCCTTATACCTATGTCTGATACTTGTGCCTAGAACGTTGTCCTGATAACTTTGTGCCTGATACTTGTGCTTGTTACTTGCGCCTGATAATTGTACCTGATACTCATGCCTGATACTTGTGCCTGATGCTTGTGCCTGATACTTGTAACTCATAATTGTGCCTGATACTTATGCCTGATGATTGTTCCTAATGCTTGTGCCTCTTACTTGTGATTGACACTTTTGCCTCATACTTGTGCCCAATGCTTGCGCCTGATTCTTCGGCCTTTACTTGTGCCTGATACGTGTGCCTCATTTTTGTGCCTGATACTTGTACTTCATAAGTGTGCCTGATACATGTGCCTGATACTTATGCCTGATGATTGTTCTTAATACTTGTGCCCTTTACTTGTGACTGACACTTGTGCCTCAAACTTGTGCCCAATGCTTGCGCCTGATTCTTCGGCCTTGTACTTGTGCCTGATATGTGTGCCTGGTACTTAAGCCTGATACTTGTACCTCATACTTGTGCCTAATACTTGCGCCTGATTCTTTTGCCTTGTACTTGTGCCTGATACTTGTGTCTAATACTTTTTCCTGATAGGTTTGCCTCATACTTGAGCCTGATACTTGTGCCTTATACATGTGCCTGATACTCGTGCCAGATACTTGTGCCTCATACTTGTGCCTCATACTTGTGCCTCATACTTGTGCCTAATACTTGTACTTAATAATTGTGCCTGAGACTTGTGTCTAGCACTTGTGCCTGATAATTGTGCCTGATACTTTTGCCTCATACTTGTGCTTGATACTTGTGCCTCATACTTGTACGTAATACTTGCGCCTGATTACTTCGCCTTGTTCTTGTGATTGATACATGTGCCTGATACTTGTGCCTCATACGTGTGCCTGGTAATTGAGCAGTATACTTGTGCCTCATACTTGTGCCTAATACTTGTGCCGGTTTCTTGGGCCTTGTACTTGTGCCTGATACGTGTGCCTCATACTTGTGCCTGATACTCGTGTCTGATATTTGTTCCTCATAATTGTGGCTGATACTTGTACTTCATTCTTCCGCCTGATACTCGTGTCTGATACTTGTGCCTGATACTAGTGCCTGATACTTGTGCCTGCTACTCATGCCTGAAACATGTGCCTGATGCTTGTGCCTCATACTGGTGCCAGATAGTTGTGCCTGATATTTGTGCCCGATACTTGTGCCAGATCCTTGTCCCTGTTACTTGTGCCTGATACTTGTGCCAGATACATGTGTCTGATACTTGCACAGGATACTTGTGCCTCATACGCATTCCTGATACTTGTGACTGATACTTGTGCTTGATTCTTGTGCCTGATACTTGTTCCTGATACTTGTGCCTTATACTTGTGCATTATACCGTTGCCTAATACTTGTACTTGATACTTGTGCTTGATACTTGTGCTTGATACTTGTGCCTGATACTTGTGCCTCATAATTTTTCCTGATGCATGTGTCTTCTACTTGTGCCCAATACTTGTGCCCGATACTTGTGCCTCATACTTGAACCTGATTCTTGTGCCTTGTGCTTGTGCCTGATTCTTGTGCCTGATACTTGCGCCTGATATATGTGTCTGATACTTGTGCCTGATACTTGAGCATGATACTTGTTCCTGAGACTTGTACTTAATACCTGCGCCTGATACGTGTGCCTAAATCATGTGCCGCATACTTGTTCCTGATACGTGTTCCTCACTCCTGTGCTTGATACTTGTGCCTGATACTTGTGCCTCATACTCGTGCATCATACTTGTGCCTTCAACTTGCGCCTGATTCTCGGGCCGTGTACTTGTGCCTGATACATGTGCCTGGAACTTGTGCCTGATACTAGTGTTTGATGCTTTTTCCTTATACGTTTGCCTAATACTTGTGCGTCATACTTATTCCTGATGCTTCTTTGTGATAATTGCGCCTGATGCTCGTGCCTGATACTTGTACCTGCTACTTGTGCCAGATACTTGTGCCTGATACTCGTGCCAGATACTTGTGCCTGATATTTGTACTTCATTTTTGCTCCTGATGCCTGTGCCTGATGCTTCTGTGTGATACCTGTGCCTGGTACTTGTGCTTGATTCTTGTTCCTGATACTTCTGCTTGGTAGTTGTGCCTGATTCTTGCGCATGATATTTCTGCCGGATAGTTTTGCCCAATACCTGTGCTTGGTGCTTCTGCTTTATACTCGTGCCTGATACTTGCGCGTGATAATTCTGCTTGATAATTGTGCCTGATACTTGTGCTTGATACTTGTGCCTTAAAGTTATTCCTGATGCTTGTGCCTGATACTTGTGCCTGCTTCTTGTGCCTGGTACTTGTGCCTCTTACTTGTGCATAATACTTGTGCCTGATACTTGTGCCAAATACTTGTACCTTATATGTTTGCCTGATACTTGTATTTGATGCTTGTGCCTGATACTTCTGCCTGATACTCGTACCTGATACTTTTGCCTGATTCTTGTGCCTCTCACTTGTGCCTGGTACTGGTACCATATACTTTGCTTGATACTTGTGCCTGATACTTGTGCCTGATTATTTTTCCTGATAGTTGTACCTGATAGTTGTTCTTGATACTTGTGCCTGATACTTGTCTTTGATGCTTGTGCGTGATACTTGCACATCAAACTTGTGCCTGATGATTGTGCATGATACATGTGCCTGTATTAGCCTGATACCTGTGCCTGATACTTGTGCCCGATACATGTTGATGAAAACTGGGGAAGCCCTCAGGGAGGTGATCAGGCTCACTAAGAGCCGCCTAGGCAGGACCAACTGTTTATGAGAGGGGGTTGCAGGTTGCACAGAAAGAAATTACGGAAGCAAATGTAGGTTTGCAGAGGACGTGAATGTCATAATCAACTCTTGAGTGAGAAAGTACAAAGTCACAGCTTCCTAACAAGCCTTTATATGCTTCATTTAGCCTAGGGAGCACTGAGATACACACTGTCAAAGTCTACCCTCTCGCACACTCTCCTGGCCTAGCGGGATGAGCGGCAGTCACCTTGTCATACAAGAGAATTATGTCTCACACCAATTGGACGACCAACAATCGTTGTCTGCACCTTCCTTGAAGTCTCTTGGAGGTCCTCCAGCCGCCTTTTCTCCTTGAAGGCCACTCTCAGCCGTCCTGGCCAATAATCCTGCCGCCTTTTGAGCTCAAAGTGCTCAGGTCGTCACTTGAACCCGACCCGTGATCTCCAAACTTTGGAAATCCATATCTCACTCAAACGGACTCCGTATCGAGTTCTGTAAAATGTGTTGGAACCTGTGAAACATCCTCTAAGCAACTGTTATGCCAGATGATTTTCATCGAGCAACCTGTTTTTGTCACTTTCTGGCACTCTCATATCCACCATTCTCCCACTTCGCGAGAATACAAATCACACAAGTCTGCACTGTCCCCTCAGCTGCTGAAAGCGGTGCGCTGCCAGTGGATTGGTCAAAAAGTCTGCCAGCATCATGCTTGAAGGGCAGAACTTGATCTGCACCACCTACTTTGCCACGAGCTCGCGGATGAAGTGGTACTGCAAGTCGATGTGCTTGGTGCGGGTATGAAACTCGGCGTTCTTCGTCAGAGCGATGGCGCTCATGTTGTCACAGTAGATGGTGGTGGCTGTGGTCTGCTGCTGTCCAGGGCTTGCTAGCAGCTCACGCAGCCACACAACTTCCTTTGCTGCTTCACTCAGGGTGATGTACTCTGATTCGGTGGAGGAGAGGACAACGCACTCTTGCTTCTTGCTCCTCCAGCTGATTGCACCTCCCCCGAGCACAAACACGATCCCACTGGTCGACCTCCTTGTGTCCAGGTCACCTCCCCAATCTGCGCCACTGTAGCCAATGAGGATGGGACTGTTGTTGCCGTTGAAGGTGAGGCAAAAGCTTCTGCTGCTGTCGAGGTAGCGCAGCACGCGCTTGACTGCCTCCCAATGCGGCACGCCCGGATTCGCGCAAAACTTGTTTAACACTCCCACTGCTTGGCTGATGTCAAGGCGCGTGCCGACTACTGCATACATGAGGCTTCCAACTGCTGCTTGGTACGGCACTGCTTCCATGCGGCTGCTCTCTTGCATGCCGCGGGGAGTCTGCCTCATGCTCAGCTTTGCTCCCACTTCCAGTGGTTTTGTTGCTTTGCGCGCTCCTGCCATGTCAAAGCGCTTGATGATGTCGCTCACGTACGTGCTCTACGACAACTCCAAAGTATGCTGTTGCCGGTCGCGCTTGACCTGAAGGCCAAGGTAGTAACTGAGCTCTCCCATGTCTTTCATGTCGAACCTGGCAGCAAGGGACTGCTTCACATCGTCCAAAAGAGACTTGGAGTCAGATGCAATGAGCAGATCATCAACAGAGGGTAAGATGATGATCTAGTTTGCCTCTTGTGTGCGCCCATAGACAGCATGGTCTGCTTCACTGCGCACAAAGCCAAGGCCAGCCAGCTGCTCATCCATCTTGTGGTACCATGCTCGCGGGGCTTGCTTCAGGCCGTAGAGGGCCTTCACAAGCTTGCACACCAAATCCTCCTTTCCCTCCACCACATACCCCTCCGGTTGCTCCATGTACACATCCTCCTCAAGGTCACCATTCAGACATACATAATTCACATCCATTTGGTGCACCTCCCAGTCCATAGCAGCAGCAAGAGCGAGGATCGCTCGGATGGATGGGAACTTTGGGACAGGTGCAAATGTCTCATTGTAATCCACACCCTCAGTCTGCGCATACCCCTTTGCAACCAGCCATGCTTTGTACCTTAGCACCTTACCATCCACACCACGCTTGCGCCTGAAGATCCACCGGCATCCGATCACCCGGCTGCCACATGGAGCTTCCTCGAGGGTCCAGGTGCCTTTCTTCATGAGCGCACCATACTCTGCGTCTGTTGCGGCATGCCAATCTACCGCCTTGGCGCTACGCATGGCTTCAGCCAATGTGACTGGGTCATCGGTGACTGTGAGGAAGAGAAGCTCGAGATCATATGACTCTGTTGGTGGTGGAACAGTGCACAGGTTCACCAGCTCCTCCAACGGCCTCCGTTTGCTTGCAAGGCGTTCGGATCGCCTCAGCGGCTCCCCACTGTCCTTTGCACCTTTTTTGATGTGTGCGGACTGTTGTGACAGCTGCTCTACGTTGTTTTGTTGCTCCTCCTCATCAGATTCGGCTGCTGGCTCCTTCTTCTTCTCAGCTCCCTCCACCTCCTTGTCGTTACCGCTGTCTCCGCCATCTTCCGCACTGTCCTCTTCTGCTACCGGAACTTCTCCCACTTCAGATACAAGTGTGGGAGCAAGTGGAACGGCAGTCATAGGGCTCCAAGTCCAGCCCTTCGTGTCCTCTTGAAAGACGACATCGCGGCTGCGGATGATCTTGCCAGCAGTGAGGTTGTAGAGGCGGTATCCCATGGTGTTGTAGCCAAGTAAGGCCGCCTTCATCGACTTTGCGTCCAGCCTGTTGCGGTTGCCAGCAGGCACGTGCACAAATGCGCCACACCCGAAGAATTTCAGGTGCGTCACTGTTGTCTTGCGTCCAGTCCACGCCTCCTCCGGTGTCATCAGTGGTACGGCACGCATGGGACTCTAGTTTTTCAGGTACACGGCAGTGTTGACCGCTTCTGCCCAAAAGGTTGGCGGGAGCTCCGCGTCTTTGAGCATGCTCCGAACACACTCCATGAGCATACGGTTTGCGCGTTCAGCCACACTGTTCAGTTGCGGTGTTCCAGGTGGGGTGAACTCATGCCTGATCCCGCGACGCTTGAGGAAGGTGCAATCGTTGGAGAGGTACTCTCCTACACCGTCGGTGCGAAGCACCTTCAACCGCCTGCCACTCTCATTCTGTGCAGAAGCAATCCACACCTTGAAAGCACCAAAGTACAAATCCTTGCCAGCCAGGAAGAACATCCACGTCTTCCTCCACTTGTCATCAATGAACGTGACAAAGTACAACTTGCCGGACAAGGACTGTGATGGCATGGGACCGCACAAATCGGAGTGAATGAGTGAGAGAAGCTCAGCCGCCCCCTTCCCTTCCCCCGTGAAAGAAGCGCGGGCTTGCTTCCCTTCAATGCAGCTCTCACAAGCCGATGCATCAGGCTGCTTCACCCCGTTGACCTCCAGGCCACGGACCATCTGTTGCATGGATATGATGGTGCCAAAGCCGAGGTGACCGAGCCGGCGGTGCCACAGGCCGATGTCATGTTTTCCCTCTCTCGCTGTGCTCCCAGAAGGACATCTTCAAGGTTCAGATTTCAATTATTCAAAGTCTTTGGTGGGACATCATCTTCGGGGTTGGAACTTCCCAAGCTTGCAGCCAGTGCTTGTTAACACCTTGCATGTGCAATTTCTTGTTTGTTTTTTTTTGGGCCAACGCCAGGGAGGAAATAACCCCAACCACACCTGCATGTGTGAAACAGACACAAATGTGTGGTCTACTGGAGCAGCAGCCATGTCTGGTGAAAGGAGCAGACTATGAGATTGATTTCTACACAATGCTTGGGAATGCGGTCTGAATGAACTCTATCCACAACGGGTGAAGCCATTGTCTTCCATTCCATTGGTGGGCACTCAACAGCCCTCATGGACTGTTTCTGGGAAGAAGGAAAAGCATGTCTCATGAACAGGGCAGGACAAAGCGCAGTTTCGATCATTCCTATCCAAATAAATACTTGTGTAACAAATTTCTTAGTTTGCACAACATTCTCATTTTATCATATGCAAGACATGGCCTGGCGGGCCAGGTGTGCCGCAAGGAGGTGTGTGCTTTGCTCAAAAAAATTGCGGAGAGCAGACTTCTTGAACTCTCTCTCTCTCTCTCTCTCTCTCTCTCTCCCTCCCTCCCTCTCCTCCTCTCTCTTCCATCTCCTTTTCCTTCTCCCTCTCCATCTCCTTCACCCTCTCCCTCTTGCTCTACCTCTCCCTCTCCCTCTCCCTCTCCCTCTCCCTCTCCCTCTC